>JAJOOO010002598.1:0-52692 GCA_029582685.1 Solanum piurae
TCTTTTTTTTTTCTTTTTTTTTTGCTGAACTTTTAAGCAACTAGAAGATTTTTTTTTTAAACTCCCAAGATTATCAAGAACGGAACCTTGATAGAACCGCTCCAATACCACTTGATAAGAATCGGGTTACCAGAATAAACAAGAAAATAATGCGGAAGCGAAATTATAAAGATTAAAGACAAAAATTGAAAGATATGTGAAATTCAAGAATAAAATCGCCAATTTCAAAATAAAGTGCTAAGAACCCTAATTGATCTTAGTATTCAAAATTAGCTGATTAAGATTAATTATGATACTAATAGAGTCAATTCAAGAACTTACATCAAAAGTGATCTAGACCCCTATTACGAAGAAATTAGAGACAACAATTAGTATAAGACTAATCACCTTCTTTAATTTACGAATAGAAACCAAAGATATCAAATTAATAATTCATCTTACCTCTTAAAGAATCATTCTTATAAGGTTGTAAGATAAATCCATAGTCACCACACACAAAGGTGTAAATAAGAGAAACCTCTCAAATAATATTAATCATGTCTGTTCAAAATAATAAAATCAACCTCTATATAAAGGGAAAACCTATCCTAAATAGAATAGGATTTAAATCCTACTTTTATGGAAACTTTAAATTAAGAAAACTTTAAACTAGGTAACTTTTAAACTAGGAAACTTTAAACTAGGAAAACAGGAAAACTTTAAACTAGGGAATTTTTAAAATAGGAACTTTTGACTTTAAGCGTTTAGCTTTTTTTACTCTTTTATTGGGCTTTGTGTGACCTAATCTTCTTTGTTTTGGCCTTGAATTTGGACACCTCTTTCATGATAAACATATTCTTAATTTTGTATTAAAGCCCGTCAACTTTAGTACAAGTAGGCTGACATGGATGCTATCATAAGAGACCAGTGAGTCTGAGGCTCTAATGTCCGGACCCCACCTACGGTCCGTGGGTCCATCGACGGACCGTGACCACGACCATAGGTCTATTATTTTGATCTTGAAATTTACTTAAGTTTGGGACTCAACGACGGGACCCCACCTACGGTTCATGGTCTGACACACGGTCCGTCGGTGGCTTCCGTCGGTTCTTACACCAGATCCTGGAAAAGCTGCATTTTTTATCTTCTCGAATTAGAGGTGTTACAATATATCCCCTTGGAAACATTCCTCATCGAATGAAGTCTAGACAAGCTGAGTATGGAGGGAAGGAGTTGTAATACCTACAACTAAGTGCTAAAAATTGATATCTAACTGAAATGTGTTCCAAGAACATGGGATTTGTCATGACCCAGGGGTACCCCCTAGATGTAACAAGGCGTATAGAACCCAGAAGGACTCCATACAAGCCGCTTAACATATCATAACTTAAGATAATAGAGAAGTACGAAAATTTAATTCATTTTTCATAACATTAAAGTTTCATACAATGAAGCAGAAGTCTTATACTTGTCTCAAACCATCTAAAACATGAATAGTCTTGGGACACATCCCATACAGTAGTTTTGACATAAAAGAAAGACATAAAAGGAAAGGGTGATGAAGTCCTCGATGCTATGAGGACTCACCAAAACTTCTCTTCTTGATCCACTATGAACCTATCCACGGGGATGGAAGTCAATATCGTCAAACCATACATTTGATAAGAATGTAGGCAAGAGTATGTGTTAGTACAATAATGTACTAAATATGATGGCTAGCATAAATCATCAACATAAACATAATAAAGGCATTAGTAAACATAAGAAATATACCATAATCATAAGAGACATCAACGTAATGCATAGGCTATATGCATAAGAAACAATAATATAAATCATAAGCATAAGAGATAACAACATAGTCATAGGCGTAATCAATGCATCTAGATCAACATAATATAAGAGAAACACCCTATAAGTAACCTCAAAGCATGCTTGTGTAATGCATGGATAAGACCCCATAAATCTCACCCATGCTAAGCAACCCAATTTAGGCCCTCATTCATACTCATCATCTTTTGATCTTATCCTTAGCTTATTTTTGGTAGACATGGGAACATTCACCTTTAGTCAAACATATCGAGGAAAGCAACTATAGCAAAAACCCAAGTTAAGCATACATCATACAAGTAAACCTCATATCAAAACATACCTACAATATTTCCTTGAAGTAACCTTAGTTCACTATTAGTCTTGACATTGTGGGAACTAGCCTTAACAGACATGAGACCATGTGAGCTATAACATGATCCCCTGGTGTTACCTACACCGAAAAGGGTTTTCCTACTTTCCTAAGGTAGAACCATGATTTGTTAGCTTAGGTGGATCCATTAGCTAAATAACCTACGGGGGCACTGATGAGTCCATAAATTTGACTCATTTCGGGCTATATTTTGATAGAATTAGTGTCCTCAAATGCATATTTTATCTCAATATCTAATAAAAAATCTGAAGTTTCAGGTATTTGGAGTTTGAGGGAAAGCATGGACACTACTTAGCAAAAAGGAACAAAGGCAGCTGAAAAGAACAAAGAAATGAAGATTTGTGGATCGCCGAACCCATTCGGTGAATCGCTAAAAGATCTTAGTCTCGCCTTTTGTTCCAGTGTGCTGAACCCTGAAGGAAAGGATCAAATTGGCGGTGAAAAGGAGTAGTCAGCGTGTCGCCGAACAGTTCTGCGAAGCAGTACTATGTCGCCCAATGATCCAAAACACGATGATGATGAAGGATAGAGAAAAACGGCGATGAAACCTACCAAAGGGCGGATTGCTGAATTGATCGGTGATCTCGACTAATGACGCCGACTGATTCGCTGCAACACAAATTTTTGAAAACTATAAATACTCGTTGAAAGTTGTAGCTTAAGATCAGACTTTTAGAATCAAATTTTTAGCTTTGAACAATAATTTTTCAGACTTGGCTTCTATTTTTGAATTCTAAGTTTGGAGAGGGTTTTGAAGAACTTGAAGGTTCAAAGGGTTTCAACTCCAAGATTTTGGACTTGGGTCTTGTGGATTCTTCACTCTTGACTTGTTTTGAGACTTAAATCTTCATACCCATTTGAATGCAAACTCATTTTGGTGTAAATTTCTATCTCTTTAGCATGTCTAGCTAAACCCCTAATTCTTGGAGTGTGATTTTGTGAATATGGGTTAGATTATCTATTGGGTCTTGCTTATTGGTGGTTTATTTGTTATTTTGATGTGATTTCGTTTAGTACTTATGGTGGAACTTAATGAAATTGTAGTTGCAAATACGATTTCACCTTTGTGTTTTCGGCTTGCGAGAGAGAGAGGTCGTAAAACTAAGACTACTAAATTGATGGCCGATGGGAGTGGGTCGACATGAGGTTCAGCTCGAGAGAGTGAACCCTAGTCTCATTCCCACACACTCAGTTCGAGAGAGTGAGTGGGCTAAGGAGGAGGCTGTTCTTCATGCAACAAGTGGGTGTCCGAGAGGAACCCATTTGATTCGGGGTACGTTGCTCGAGAGAGAATTTTTCCTTACTATAGTCTAGCCTAGTCACAAATATTCAATGAATTTACTACCAAAAGCATGTACTGAATGATTTATTCTATCCCGTATTCCTATCACATCCCAAAAATCCCGTCTCTATATTAGTACTCTTTGCATTTTTGCTATTTTTGTTTACTTGTGAAAAACCCCCATCGTTAATTGACACTTTTGTGTCACCCCTTACATTTAACATGTTTGTATTCGATAATGTCTTTAGCTATGACTAATTAGAACTAAATTTTATTTTTCTATTAATTTTCACCACCACTCCCTTGGGACTCGACCCCAACCCTTGGTTGGGTTATTATACTACTGCACGATCGTAGACACTTCTATTGGAAGTTGTGTCTTGATTATGCATACATCAAAATGGCGCCGCTGCCAGGGAGCTGTGTTAGTTTAGAATTTTTAGTTTAGTAAAATTTTTGTTCTTTTTAGTTGTAGTTTACTTACTTAATTTGTAGTTTTATTTCGCGTGCTTGTGCTAATAAGAGGAAAGATGAACATGCATGAGGAAGAAATGAATGACAGTCAAGTTGGTCATCGAGACGGTAAAAATGATGTAAATAGCGTCTATAATCCAGATCAGTCGGGAGGAATGGGTGCAATTTGTATCCCTCAAACTCATGAGAATGCGATGTTTGAAGTCACTAGAACAACTCTTCACCTTCTCCAAATGAGAGGACTTTATGGAGGGCTTGATCACGAAGATCCGCATGAGCACGTGAGAAGCTTTACAGAGGTTTGCAACCCTTTTTCATTCAAAGGTGTGTCACAAGAGTCAATTCGGCTGCAGTTGTTCCCATTATATTTGAAAGGAGAAGCAAGCAAGTGGTTAACTGAGTTAAAAAAAAATTCCATCACATCATGGGAGGAGCTGGTCATAGCCTTCAACACAAAATTCTTTCCTCCATAAAAAATGATGAAGCTTAGAGACGAAATTCAAGGGTTCAAACAAAGAGAAGGGGAACTACTCCATGAAGCATGGCTGAGATTCAAGAAGCTCTTACTTAAATGCCCAACTCATGGGCTACCAACCGATTTGTTGCTCCAATATTTCTACCGGAGTCTTGATTCGGTTAATAAAGGAGTGTCTGATCAGTTGGTACGATGAGGATTAATGTTACAAACATTTGAGGTGGCTTCATTTCCTCTAGATGACATGACTAGAATAAATCAAGTGTGGTATACAAAAGATGATCATGTTTCCCCATTCCACTTTAGACTAACACAAGAGCAATTGGATAAAGAGAAAGAGAGGGATGAAAACATCAAGAAGATGTTGACTCAAATGGAAGTTCTACAAGATCATATGAAAGAAACCTGTGGAGTGCTCAGAGTTGAGGAGGGTTCATCCCCAAGCTATTCAAAGCCTGGGGAGAATCAAGGTTGGAATTCCAAAAGAGGTTAGGAGGATTTCTACCCACGCTATTGGCAGCGAGGTGGAAATCAATGTTGGAACCATAATAAAGAAGTTGAGCAAATGAAATATTATCAAGATTTACCCGAGCAGAGTGATTATAAGTGAAAAGAGGATGAATACGAAGAGAATCACACTAACTCAAGTGAGATCCCAAAATCAAAGGGGAGTGCAAGTGGTCCCCGTGTGAATGATTTGCATTCATGCATCCTTGACAAAGTTGAAGGCTCAGACGATTTATTGAAAGGAATGAAAGACGATTTCTCATCCTTGAACAATAAAGTGAACTCACACGCAGATGCAATCAAAATCCTTAAAGGACAATTGAGTTTACTTACAATACAATTGAAACAAAAAATGGGAATGGATGATGAAGATAGGGGGGTGGCCGTTGTCACTCGGAGCGGAAAAGAAGTAAAAGGTGATATGATGAGAAATAAGGAAGTTCACTTACCAACTGCAAGCAATGATGTGGAAGCCGAAGAAATAACCATCCCACAAGACTTCATAAAGGAACCACAAATTAATGTGGAGAAACACAAACCATGCCTAAACAGCAAGCAACCTATACCGAAGATACCTCTTCCATTTCCTCAACGCCTCAAAAAGAAGAATGAGGATTAAAGGTTTAAGAAGTTTCTATTGGTATTCTAAACCTTATCGATTAATCTCCCTCTCATTGAAGCATTATTAGAAATGCCAGGTTACGCCAAATTCATGAAGGAGTTAGTCACGAAGAAAAAGGAGCTTGGATTTTGAGGTGATCGAAGTCTCTCACAGTTGTAGTACGATTATGTCGAAGAAGTTGATCAAAAAGAAAGATGATCCGAGGACATTCACTATCCCGTTAACCATAGGCATGCTCAAGTTCGCAAAAGCCTTATGTGATCTGGGAGCAAGTATCAATCTAATGTCGTATGTTATTTATAAACAACTCGGGTTGGGTGAACTGCAGGCTATAACTATGAGACTCATGATGGCTGACAGATCGATCAAATATCCAGTGGGGATACTTTATGACATTTTTGTTAAGATTGACAGATTCATTTTTCCTGCTGATTTTGTCATACTTGACTGTGACATAAATGCCGAAATTCCTATAATCTTGGGAAGACCATTCTTGGCAACTGGGAGAGCGCTGATGGATGTCAAGAGTGGGGAATTGAAATTTCGGGTCAAAGATAATGAAGTCACCTTTGACGTGTGCAAATCAATGAAACACCCGAGTGACATTCATGTAATCTCAGCTGATGATGTGACTGACGAGGCTGTGGCCAGTGTGAGTCATTTAATGTGTAGAAAACAACCCCTTGAAGTTATGTGGGCTAACGATAAAGAGTTCGAGGTTTAGGTTCAAGATGAAGTGGTAGCCGCATTTTCAAGTAAAGGGGAATTCACAAAGACTCTAATGAAATTGAACATCGACTTGAAAAATTGAGAGAGCCCTCCTGCCAAACAGTCAACCGAAGAACCACCAAGTCTCGAACTTAAGGTATTACCTTTGCATCTCCAATACGCTTTCTTAGGAGTAAATAACCCCTTCCCGATGATTATTGCGGCTGACTTACTTGATTGGCAAGTAAAATTGCTCCTTGAAGTTCTAAAAAGGTATATAAAAGCCATCGGTTGGATGATCGCTAATATAGTGGGGATTCCTCCAGGCATTTGCACACATAAAATTCAACTTGACAGTGATTGTAAACCGAGTGTTGAACATCAGCGAAGATTAAACCCACCAATGGAAGAGGTAGTGAAAAAGGAGATAATAAAGTGGTTGGACGCAGGAGTAATCTACCCAATTGCGGACAACAAATGGGTCAGCCCGGTGCAGTGTGTACTGAAAAAAGGAGGGGTAATGGTTGTCCCTAATGAAAAGGGAGATGTTGTATCTTTACGACCAGTGACAGGATGGAGAGTTTGCATGGACTATCGGAAGTTAAACTCATGGACTGAAAGGGATCATTTCCCCATGCACTTTATGGATCAAATGCTCGACCGACTATCCGATAGAGGATGGTATTACTTTTTGGATGGGTACTTAGGTTATAACCAAATCTCCATTACTCCTGAGGATCAGGAGAAAACAACCTTCACATGTCCATATGGTAGCCTTCAAACGAATGTCATTCAGATTATGTAATGCCCCGGTTACATTTCAACGTTGCATGCTAACCATCTCTGCTGACATGGTGGAAGACTCAATGGAAGTCTTTATGGATGATTTCTCAGTCATGGAGGACTCATTTGCAGAATTATTAGAGCACTTGGGACAAGTGCTTCAAAGATGTATCAAAACCAATTTAGTCTTAAATTGAGAAAAGTGTCATTTTATGGTTAAGGAAGGAATTGTGCTTGGTCACAAAGTATCACAATAGGGGCTATAAGTCGATAAAGCAAAAATCAAAGTAATCGAGAAATTACCACCTCCAATTTTTGTAAAGGGAGTTCAAAGTTTCCTGGGACATTCTAGATTTTATAGGAGGTTCATCAAAGACTTCTCAAAGATTGCAGTTCCTCTATGCAAACTTTTGGAAAAAGAGGTAACATTCAACTTCGATGATGCTTGTATGACAGGTTTCAAATGCCTGAAAGATAAGCTAATTTCCACCCCAATCATCATTAGTCCTGATTGTTCATAGCCATTTGAAGTAATGTGTGATGCAAGCGGCATGGCATTGGGCGTAATGTTGGGTCAGAAATGAAACAAATTGTTTCATCCCATTTACTACGCAAGCAAAATGTTAAACAGTGGTCAACGTAACTACACAGTCGCCGAGCAAGAGTTACTCGCTGTGGTCTATACATTTGAGAAGTTTCGTGCATACACGCTAGGTACTAAGGTGATTATTCACACTGATCACGCTGCTTTCCGTTATCTAATGGCAAAGAAAGACGCAAAACCCAGATTGATCAGGTGGGTGCTTTTATTGCAAGAATTCAATTTTGAGGTTAAGGATGGAAAGGGTTGTGAAAATAAAGTGGCTGATCACTTGTCGAGATTGGAAGGCAGGGATAAAGACGAGACAGAGATCGACATAAATAATGTTTTTCCCGATGAGCAGATATTCACAGTGAACCTCACACAACCCCCATGGTATGCTGATTTTGCAAACTATTTGGTGTGCGGATTTATACCGGATGAACTGAACTTTTACCAACAGAAGAAGTTCTTATTCGATGTTAAGAAATTTTGTGGGACGAGTCATATTTGTTTAGACAGTGTGCTGACCACATCATCAGAAGATGTGTCCCAGAAGAGGAGGCTAGGGATATCCTGAACGTTTATCACGCTTCGCCAGTGGGAGGGCATCATGGTGGTGTTCGGACAGCAGCTAAGGTGCTATAAAGCAGGTATTACTGGCCGTATCTTTACAAAGATGCGCACAAGTTTGTTAAGAGGTGCCCACAATGTCAAAAGCAAGGTGGTTTGTCCAAAAAGCATGAGTTGCCTCTAACACCCATTCTGGAAGTAGAGCTATTTGATGTGTGGGGAATCGATTTTATGGGCCCATTTGTTAGCTCATTTGGCAACAAATACATCTTGGTGGTTGTGGATTATGTGTCTAAATGTGTAGAAACTGTTGCTCTTTCAAATAATGAGGGAAAAAGTGTTGTTCAATTCTTAAAGCGATACATTTTTGCAAGATTTGGGACTCCGCAAGCTATTATTAGCCATGGGGGATCACATTTCTGTAACAAATGGTTATCAGCTGCATTGAATATGTATGGGGTTAAGCACAAAGTGGCAACACCGTACCATCCCCAAACAAGTGGCCAAGTCGAAGTATCAAATTGGGAGATCAAAGGCATTTTGGCAAAGACAATAAATGTAAATCGAACTGATTGGTCGCGAAAGTTGAATGACGCACTATAGGCATATCACACTGTTTATAAAACTCCAATCGGTATGTCGTTGTATTAATTAGGTTTTGGGAAATCTTGCCATTTACCAGTCAAGCTGGAACTTAAAGCAATGTGGGCATTGAAAGATCTGAATTTGGACTAGGCAAAAACTTCAAAAGAAAGAGTAGAGCAGTTGAACGAGTTGGACGAATTCAGGTTTAAAGCTTACGAAAGTTTAGCTCTCTACAAGGAAAAGATGAAGAAATGACATGATGCTAAGATACTCCAGCGAGAGTTTAAAGTGAGAGATTGGGTGTTGCTATACAATTCACGACTGAAGTTGTTCCCTGGAAAGCTCAAATCAAAATGGTCAGGACTATTTAGAGTGACACGAGTGTTCCCTAATGGCGCTATAGAAGTTAAAGGGCAAGAATGACATGTTTTTAAGGTGAACATGCAACGTTTGAAATTATACTTTGGTGAATGTCAGGAAGTCTCCTTGATTGAAGTGGTTTACCTTGAAGATGCTTGAAAACATTTCCACATCGAGCCACGACGTTAAATAAGGTGCTCCTTGGGAGGGAACCCAAGTTTATTGTTTTAAATAAAAGTGTGTTGATTGTGCAGATGAAAGGGTGGAGAGTAATCGACAAGGGAAGGTTGGCGAACCACAGGTCCAATCCGTGAATCGCCGAAGGGTTTGGCGACTTCAAACCAGACCGCTGTTAGACTCAAGAAAAATTTACATTAGAGTCTGTAAAACTCGGCGAGCACAGGAAATTATTGGCGATTCTCCTATCCCGTTGGCGATCCCGACGGAAATCACCGTCTGAACCCATAAAATAACTGGAGGTTCTGTACAATTCGGCGTAGCAAGTGACTACTCGGTGCAACGCGAGTGATTCGGCGATCACAACTAATGTCACTGAAGCAATTCCATACGATGAGAACCAGGGTTGGAATGATAATACCCCGGGCACTGATGCCCCGACAGATAGAGAGACTGCGTAGACAGGACTTTTCTTTAACTCCCTCTCTGTCTTACTTACATTTACTTTAAGATAATTTCATTTGAATTTGAGGACAAACGCTTTTTATTTGTGGTGGGGTGAGGCTCACTTTTTGTGTGCTATTTGTTACTCGTGTTTTTGTGTATTTATTTGGGTCGTTTTGTTTAAAAATTGTGTTGTATACACTGTGTCTGTGGATGCTTGAGCTTGTGGCTCCTTTTATTTAAAATTGCAAAATGATTTTGACCTGTCCGAAATTTTTACCACCTCTCATGTGTTGAATGTGGTTGTTCTTTTGTGAAATTTAAGACTCGGTTCCGATCAATACCGATGACTTGAATAGTTCTCTCAATCAAACGAACATGAATGCGCGTCTACGATGAGGCCAAATGAAGTTGCATAGACAATATGTGAACTCTTTGCATCTTGTTACAACTAGCCTAGTATCGAATTGAGTCTCTTGTGATGATCATTGCACACTAGCGAAAGTGTGGAGTCTTGTTTTACTGTAGTGTCAATGCCTAGTGTGATGAGCTTACTTTGAACCATGCATGATAGATCCTAGAATTTGCTCCATTGGTCGGATCGTCTAAGTAAGGCTATCTCTTGATATGTTTTTAGGCAACTTTAAAGAGTGTGAGCCAATTTGACATATATCTCTTTGTGGCCTACCTTGTGAGCATGTGTGAACCTCTCTTGAACACCCCTTGAACCTTACCTTTCTTTGGAAGAAACTTGATGCAAACATAACCTTTCCTTATTCATTATCCATAATCCTCATGAAGTTGTGGTTAGTTGAATAGCTAACTTAGGCCAAACGCCTAAGTTGGAGGTGTGGTGAAAAGAAAGGGTAATCAAGAAGTTCAAAAAAGTCCTTCTTACCCATGGTTTTGAGAAAAATGGAACCCCTCCATACAAAAAAAAAGAGGAAATAAAGAAAGAAAAAGAAAAAGAATGAAAAAGAAGTGGAATAAAGTTGTGAAAATACAAAGAAAATGGGGTTTCCAAAAATCCATGGGAAGTTAATAATAGGATGACTTATGAGCACTAAAGAAAATGTTGAAGGAAAAGGAAAGGAAGAGTTGTTAGTACCACAATTCATGAGGATGAAAGTCATTGATCCTTAATGACCATACCTTTGCACTCAACCCCGTTACAAGCCTTGAAAAGACATTTTTGATCTTGAGTGAGCCGAAACAAATGTTGATAAAAAAATACGGGCAAACCTATGGGTGAAAGCATGCATTGTGTTCTTCTTTGTGAGAGTGGGCATTGCATTTGATTCCGAAACTTTAAATGATTAAACCTTTGTGTGTGAAATTGGAATAATTCCTTGTGTGATGGCATTTGAACACTTTGGTTGAGATTGAACTTGCATTTGAAGCAAGTATTGTGAGCATGAGATTCTTTGATATTGGTGAGTCACAACTTCAATCTTTGAGTGCACATTTGATCTTTGCATAAGTAACTTGAGTCTTCTTATGTGCATTCATGATTGAGTCTTGTATAGCACTGTTCGAGGCCTCCTTTTTGAACGGATGAACTTGAATTTGCTTGAGGACAAGCAAAAGTTTAAGTTGGGGGTGTTGATGAGTCAACAAATTGGACTCATTTAGGGCTATATTTTGATAGAATTCGTGTCCTCAAAAGCATATTTTGTCTCAATGTCTGATAAAAACCCTTAAGTTTCAGGTATATGGAGTTTGAGGAAAAGCATGGACACTACTTAGCAAAAACGAACAAAGGCAGCTGAAAAGAACGAAGAAATGAAGATCTGCAGATCGCCGAACCCATTCGGCGAATCGCCAAAAGATCTTAGTCTTGCCTTTTGTTCCAGTGTGCTGAGCCCTAAAGGAAAGGAACAAATCGGTGGTGAAAAGGAGCAGTCGGCTTGTCGCCGAACAGTTCCGCAAAGCAGTACTATGTCGCCCAATGATCCAAAACATGATGATGTTGAAGGATAGAGAAAAACAACGATGAAACCTACCAAAGGGTGGATCGCTGAGTTGATCGGCGATCTCGACTAATGATGCCGACTGATCCGCTGCAGCACAGATTTTTGAAAATTATAAATACTAGTTGAGAGTTGTAGATTAAGATCAGACTTTTAGAATCGAATTTTTAGCTTTGAACAGTAATTTTTTAGACTTGGCTTCTATTTTTGAATTCTAAGTTTGGAGAGGGTTTTGAATAACTTGAAGGTTCAAAGGGTTTCAACTCCAAGATTTTGGACTTAGGTCTTGTGGATTCTTCACTCTTGACTTGTTTTGAGACTTAAATCTTCATACCCATTTGAATGCAAACTCATTTTGGTATAAATTTCTATCTCTTTAGCATGTCTAGCTAAAACCCCAATTCTTGGGGTGTGATTTTGTGAATATAGGTTAGATTATCTATTGGGTCTTTCTTGTTGGTGGTTTATTTGTTGTTTTGATGTGATTTCGTTTAGTAGTTGTGGTGGAACTTAATGAAATTGTAGTTTTAAATACGATTTGACCTTTGTGTTTTTAGCTTGCTTGAGAGAGAGGTCGTAAAACTAAGACTACTAAATTGATGGCCGATGGGAGTGGGTCGACATGAGGTTCAGCTCGAGAGAGTGAACCCTAGTCTCATTCCCACACACTCAGCTCGAGAGATTGAGTGGGCTAAGGCAGAAGTTGTTCTTCATGCGGCAAGTGGGTGTCCGAGAGGAACCCATTTGATATGGGGTAAGTTGCCCGAGAGACAATTTATCCCCACTATAGTCTTGCCTAGTCACAAATATTCAATGAATTTACTACCAAAAGCATGTACCCAATGATTTAGTCTATCTCGTATTCCTATCACATCCCAAGAATCCCGTCTCCATATTAGTACTCTTTGCATTTTATTGTTTTTATTTACTTGTGAAAACCCTCCATCGTTAATTGACACTTTTGTGTCACCCCTTACATTTAACATGTTTGTATTCGATAATGTCTTTAGCTATGAGTAATTAGAACTAAATTTTATTTTTCTATTAATTTTTTTCACCACCACTCCCTTCAGACTCGGCCCCAACCCTTGGTTGGGTTATTATAATACTGCACAATCATAGACACTTGTATTGGAAGTTGTGTCTGGATTACGCAAACATCAGGCACGTAGTTTATGGGATACGGAGATTGCTACTAGAAACCCGGACTCAACTGACGTAGAAGATATCCATCTCATGAGATATATACTTGGGAACTCGAACTCAACTGGCGTAAAGGGATCCCATTTAGAAGCCGGAATCAACTGGAGTAAAAGCTTCCCATTTGGAAGGCGGACGTTGGCGTAAAAGCTTCCATCTCATATTGAATACCCACTCGGTGCTAAGCATAATTCCCACGGAATACCTATTAAGTCCTGCTTGACTCATGTTTCATGGAAGGATGTCCTTGACAATTAATCCAATTTAGTTCATTAGGATAGCTCTTGGATCATGGGTGAGAAAACCTTTCACGTCACGTCCACATGTAAGTATTAGATTCAATTAGGTGAGAAAGCCTTCCAACCTAAAATCTTTATTATGTGATAAAACCTTTCACACCATGTTCATTATGAGTTCATGAAAAAAACCTTTCAATCAGCCCACAACAACAACATATTCGTTAACACTTCACTCTCAAGGTGTACTCATAGCATTTACATAGATTCAATGAAAACATGCATAATCTCATCAATTTGTCCTTTCAAGGTTCAAGCCCTACTATCAATAAACACATGTATAATGTAAGCATTAGACATGGCTTTTATAACAACATGCATACCTTCATAATATAGGTCATGTGGGTAAATCCTTCCACTACAATCCTATCCACCATTAATCAAAATATAAGCTTTACTCTCAAAGCATTACTTCTCATAGTCATTACATATGCCTAGGTCTCAAGACATTCTAATCACATGCTTCATTCTTAAGCAATTTTAATCATATATCATCACATAGATTAAATCTTAAGCATTACTAAATCATAATTCGTCATGCATACTTGATCTTAATTAATTCATGTCTATGTGCTTTACTATTAATAAATTCATGTCCATGTGCCTCCATCTCAAGCAAATATATAATGCAATTCATCAATCCTAGGAGATAACATCTAAGCCCTCAATCTCCCTTTCATGGCATAAAACCCAACTATATCAAATTCACCCTAGAATCATAGGTTAAGCATAAATACATGTATAATCATACTAAAAACATGTATTCCATCATAAACAATCATAATCCACTTTATTGGATCATAACCCATAACATTAGAAGAAACCCTAGTTTGACTTGGGGAATTCTTCTTCTAAATTGGGAAAAACATGGGGGCTTCATGTATGAAAGGAATCCATGAATAAATAAGCCATCATACCTTGATTACAAAGCATACCAATCTTGAAACAATGGAGACTTGACTTGACTTAGTTTGTTTCCTCTTCTTCTTCTTCTTCAACTTCCTAGAGAGAGAATATTTGAGGGAGAATTGGGTTTCTTAAGTAATGAGTTAGAGTGACTTAATTTAGGGGTCTAAAGTCTTATATAGGTGGTCTATATTAGAGTAAAACGACACCATGGTTTGTGATGGCCAACCGTGGTTTTGGTTCTGTAGGTTGGCAACAAGGGCTTGGATCCACGGATCCCTACCACGAGGTGTGGACCCATCCATGGGGCATGGGTCCTGCCCATGGTCATAGCCTTAGGCATATTTCAAGGGGTTGTCATCCACGAGCCCACACACGGGGCATCGTTTGCCCCTCGTGGGTGACACCCAAAATCCTAAAAATGGCTAGGCTTGCCTCATTCACATACGGGGTGTTACATGATTATGCTGAAATGTAAGAATAACTCAGGGAACAAGATAATGAGACTGAATTACTCTAGAGTAAACTGAGAGACTAGAGAGAAACTATTACCTCAAGCTGAAATGGAATTGGAAGGAAAGAGGTGAGGATACTTGTCCATCATGGCTACTTCTGCTTCCCAAGTAGCTCCCTCTACAGACCGACTCCTCCAAAAAACCTTTATTAAAGCGACTTCCTTATTTCTCAACCTACAAACCTAGCGGTCAAAAATTTCAACTGGAACCTCTTCATAAGTGAGACTATCCTTCACAGCCACACTCTCTAATGGTACTATCGATGCCGAATCACCCACACACTTCTTCAACAAGGAAATGTGAAAGAATAGATGAACCGCTGCTAGTTCTGCTTGCAACTCTAACTCATAAGTCACATAACCAATCCTTCTCAAGATTTTATAAGGACCTACATATCTGGGACTGACCTTCCCTTTCTTGCCAAATCTCATTACCCCTTCATAGGTGAAACCTTCATGAAAACCCAATTATCGATCTCAAACACTAAGTCCCTCCTTCTCATATCTGCATAGGACTTCTGACAACTCTGAGTTGTCTTTAGTCTATCTCTGATTAGTTGAACTTTCTCCATATCCTCATGAATCGAATCTAGCCCAATCAAGGCTGCTTCACCTACTTCGAACCAACCAACCGGAGATCTGCATATACGCTCATATAATGCCTCATAAGGGGCAATGTGAATACTGAAATGAAAGCTATTATTATAGGCGAACTCTATGAGAGGTAGGTGATCATCCCAACTACCCTTGAAATCGATCACGCGAGCTCTCAACATGTCCTCTAAGGTCTGATTTGTACACTCCATATGACCATCCGTCTATGGATGCAATGCGGTACTGATATTTTCCTTAGTACCAAGACTTTCTGAAACGATTTCTAGAAATAAGAGGTAAATTGAGGACCTATATTTGAGATGATAGATAAAGGGACCCCATGCAACCCAACTTTCTCATTGATGTAGAGTTTTGCATAGTCCTCCCCAGAATTTGTAGTCTTGACAGCCAAGAAGTGAGTTGACTTAGTAATTTTGTCCACTATCACCCAAATGGAGTCATGTTGTCTATGAGTACGAGGTAAATCCGTAATGAAGTCCATGCTTATCAGTTACCACTTCCACGTGGGAATGCCAATATCTTGAGTAACAACTCCTGGTCTCTAATGTTCTACTTTAACATGCTGACAGTTTAGACACTTAGCCACAATGTCTGCTATGTCCCTCTTCATGTCGTTCCACCAAAAGACTTCCCATAGATCACGAACCATCTAAGTGGAACCTGGACGAATGGAATACCTGGAGTTATGAGCTTCTGTAAGGATCTGCTGCATCAACTCACCCACATAGGAAAATATAAACGACCCTACTAACGAAGTACACCATCTCCCCCTTTGGAGAAGACCTTAATTTTTTGATGATGAACTACACCTTTCAACTGAAGTATATATAGGATCGCTATCTTGATTTTTCTTAACTTCTGCTACCAATGAGGATTCTGATGCATTCTGTACTATCACACCACCATCTGACGTGTCTGTAAGGCAAACTCCTAAGCGAGCAAGCCGGTGAACATCTTTTGCTAACTCTTTCTTTTCTAACATGTGCTACACTACCCATAGACAGCCTGCTGAGAGCATCATCAACTACATTGGCCTTACCTGAATGGTAAAGCACATTCATGTCATAGTCTTTGAGAAATTCAAGCCATCTCCTCTAACGAAGATTCAACTCTTTCTGGGTGAACACATACTAGAGGCTCTTATGATTTGTGAACACATCATCATGAACACCATACAAGTAGTGTCTCCAAATCTGTGGGCAAATAGTACGAATCCAAGTTCGAGGTCATGAGTTGGGTAGTTCTTCTCATGGACCTTAAGCTGCCTAAAAGTAGGAACTATGACCTTACTTGCTGCAACAACACACAACCTAGGCCGGCCCTAGATGCATTACAATAAATTACGTAACCGTCTGAACCCTCTGGTAGAATCAAGACCAGAGTTGTAGTCAACCTAGTCTTCAGTTCTGAGAATCTTTTCTCACACTCATCTAACCTCTGAAATTTGACCTTCTTATGGGTCAACTTGGTTTATAGGGAAGCTATGGATGAAAATCATTCAACAAATAACCTATAATAATCATCTAAACCCAAGAAATTTCTGATATCTATTGGAGAGGTGGGTTTAGGCCAGTGTCGTACTTCCTCAATTTTTTGAGAATCCACTCGGATCTCTTCGTTGGATACAACATGACCAAGGAAAGCGACGAACTGTAGCCAAAATTCACATTTGCTGAACTTAGCGAATAGTTTGCGATCTTTGAGACTCTACAGGACAACTCTCAGATGAGTCACATGTTCCTCCTCACTCCAAGAATAAATTAGAATATCATCAATAAAGATGATGACGAACAAGTCCAAATACTGTTTGAACACTCTGTTCATTAAGTCCATGAAAGCCGCAGGAGAATTTTGTTAATCTAAAAGACATAACTACAAATTCATAATGACCATACCATATTTTGAAGGATGTCTTCGGAATGTCACTATCTCTGACTCTAAGCTGATGATAGTCAGATCTGAGGTCTATCTTAGAAAAGTAACTTGCACCCTTAAGTTGGTCGACCAAGTCATCAATCCTAGGGATAGGATATTTTTTTATTGATTATGACTTTGTTCAACTGCCGATAGTCAATGCACATTCTGAGAGAACCATCTTTCTTTTTCACAAACAACACTTGAGAACCCCATACTAGGTCTAATGAAGCCCTTATCTAGAAGGTCTTTCAACTACTCTTTCAATTCCTTAAGCTTGGATGGAGCCATTATGTAAAGAGGAATCGAAATGGGTTGGGTATCTGGAAGGAGATCTATTCTGAAGTCGATTTCCCTTTCGGGAGGAACTCCGTGAAGATCTTCTAGGAACACTTTTGGGACTGACTCAAGAGTTAGGGTTTCGGAGTTTAAATTCTTAAATCGAACAAGATGATAGATATACCCTTTTGAGATCATCTTCCTGGCCTTAAGGTAGGATATAAATTGACCTATAGGCACTGAGCTACTACCCTTCCACTCTACGACTGGATCATTTGGAAATTGAAACCGAACAATCCTAGTTCTACAATCGACTAAGGCATAACATAAATGTAACCAATCCATGCCTAGAATAATATCAAAATCTACCATTTCTAACTTTACAAGATCTACTGAAGTGACTTTCTGAGATACTTTGATGCAACAATTTTTGTATACTCGTCTAGCTATAACTTGGTTACCAACTGGAGTAGAGACTGAGAAGGGTTTTGAGAGAATTTATGGACTGATACCGAAGTTTACATATATATAAGGAGCTACAAAAGACATTGTAGCCCCTGGATCTAACAATACATAAACATCTAAATGAAAGACTTGTAACGTACCAATGACCACATTAGGAGAACCTTCTTGTTCCTGGTGAGCCTGAAGATCATAAAACATGTTGTGGCACTGACCGCCACATGTACCAGACGAGGCACCCTGATGAGTGGGGTGACCTGCTAGCGCTACTGAAGTAGTAGACTGAGTCTTGTTACCTCTCTGTCCCTTCTTGGCAGAAGGGCAATCCTTCAACCTATGACCAGACTGACCGTATCCCAAACACCCACTCTCTACTAGAAAAACACTCACCCGAATGGTTCTTACCACACTTTGGGCAATTTGGAAAAGTACGGTAACATGAAACACTCCCATGTTGCTTAGAGCTTAATGCCCTTGCTTTGTAATCCTATTAAAACCTAGGGAACAGAGCTCTAGCTAATGAAGGTGCTAGGGTGGTAGACCTCTACTGAGACTATGAGCGATTTCCACCACTCGATCTCTGCTGAGAGTATTCATAATACTCTGTTCTAGCCTTCTTGTTGTCCTTAGCCATTTCCCTAAGCTTATCTCCCTAAACCAGCTGAGCATGAGTCATATGTCTGGAGATATCCATATCACCTAACAGCATAGCATTCCTGCACTCGGTTTTTACTAAATCAGATACTCCAAGCAAGAACTTGCTCATTTGTGCCCTCGAATCAACAACCATATGTGGAGCATACCTGGAGAGATGAGTGAAATTCAGTCTATACTCTTGGACCGACACTGAATCATGCTTTAAGTTCATAAAATCTTGTGCCTTAACTTCTCTCAACTCCCTTCAGAAGAACCTATCCAAAAAGGTTGCAGTAAAGCAATCCCAAGTCACAGGAGTTGTATCCACACTCCTATTGTCTTTCTACTGAGTGAACCAGATATTAGCCACATCCTTAAGTTGGTATGATGCCAGCTTCACCCTATGATTTCTGGTCACTTGCATCACCTCTATGATCTTCTTAAGGTCATCAATGATTTTTTGTGGGTCCTCACCAACCTTTCACTCTAGAAATTCTGGCGGATTCATATAAACAAAGTGTCAAACCCTAGCTGCAGCTAATCCACGATTATTGTTTGTAGGAACTCGGCCTGCTGATTGTTCTGATTGGCTACACTCTGAGCTAAGAGCTGGGTCGCGTTTTGAAATTCTGCATTCATAACCTCATGGTTCGGGACTGGAGGAACTACGTTAGCATTGGGTGCATTAGCATTTTGTGCGTTAGCTCTACGAGGAGGCATGATCTGAAACGTATAATGATGAATTAGAAGGGAGAAATTGAATCATACCTCATGCACGATAAGAATAGCAAAGAAAGTGATGTTTTTCTTAAAATACTTTGTAGCCTCCCCCCTCATAGGTGTGACGCGCTTCAGACTCATGAAAGGAAGTCTACTTAGTAGGGATTTCAGACACCCTAGGACTCTTGAACCTAATGCTCTCATACCCGCCCTGAGGCTACCCTCTTTGACGTAACACGGGACCTAGGATCACGAGTGACCCCAAGCTAACCTTGAGTCTGGCATAGCATAAGCATACTGAAAATAACTAAGTAAAAAATGAACTATGCGGAAGCTAAATCAATAGAAATCTAAAGATGGGACAAGACCCAACTAGTATGAATATCAATCATATAAAAAGAGTTGAGTGATGACTGAAACACCATTTAACAACTCGAGATAAATCTACTACTATGTCTAGAAATCCTCTAACTAAGTTGAGTTGTTGGGACATGCCCCCAGCTAACTCTAAAAAGACTAAAAACTGAAAATAAAGACTGAAAAAGAAAGCACGTCTATTGTCCTCAAAGTATGAGGACTCACCACTAAAGCTGCTGAAGTCGGACTGAGAATCGATCTAAGCATGATCTGGATGTTGAGTACCTGAACCTACATCATGAAAGGATGTAGCACAGAGTATGCGTCAGTACTTGGAATGTACTGAGGATGCAATCTATATATATATATATACTAAGCTAAACAAGGATATATGAGCTAAACAAGGCATACTCAGAAATTGATTAAAGCTCAAATTACACCACTTACAATTCTAAGTGTAGATGATCGTCATCTAGTATAAAACCCAACGAAGAGTTAGAGTCGTACCCACAGGGAGTGGTACAATGTTCGAATTCAATTACAAAGTACAAATATTGTAACACCCCAGTTTAAAAATAGAGAGAATAACATGTTAGAACTTCAAGATGCCACCTCACAGCGACCGTCCATGGAAGGGCACCAAGAAAAATGCCTTAAGTCAGTAGCCACGCCAAGACCCACTCCCCATGGATTGGTCCACGGCTCGTGGATAGGGGGTCCATAGATGGGCAAAACTCTCTGTCCAGACCACGCTTGACCAGGACGGACCGTAGGTCCATCCACGGTCCGTCGATGGAGTCTTATGGGTGGTGATTAGGGAATAATGTTATCAAAGACACTTCATCCAATTCTAAGCGTCAACGATCGTTAATCAGTATATAACCCAATTAAATGAGTTGGGTCGAATCCTATAGGGAGCGGTATGTGTTTGAGAATCAATTCGAAAGTATGAATGTGTTCAAATAAGTCATAGGAATAAAAGTTATCGAATAAAAACATCATTTAAATCAGGAGTTGACACGAATGTCAAATGGGGGGTTTTGATTTTGATTATCAACTACAGAAAGCGGTAATCAATACGAAGTAAGAATAATGAGTCGGGTTCTGGGGTGTGATTCAATTATAGGCTAATATAGATAAATGGGTAATTGCAACTATTAGAAATTAGCTAGATATTAGTGAGTAAGCTAGGCTATAGAGGAGATAAACTTTCTCTCGAACAATTTACCCCAAATTAAGTTGATTTCTCTCGAACATCAACAAGGAAGCAAAATAAGAACAACCCACACCTTAGTCCATTCACTCTCTCGAGCTGAATGTGTGGGATTGGGTTTAGGATTCAATCTCTCGAGCTGAACCCAGGTCAACCCAATACCCACTGACCATCAATCAATAAGTTAAGTTTTAAAACTTCTCTCTCGAGCAAGGGAAAAACACAAGGGTAGAACTGCATTTGCAACTACAATTCTTAAATTAAACCACAATTAATGATTGAACTCACTTCTAAATAGCATTTAAACTAACAATTAGCAATACCCATAAACTAAATCGGCCCATAATCACATAATCATACCCCAAGAATTGGGGTTTTAGCTAGACATCATAAAAAGGTAAAAACTATTACCAAATTGATTATCCGTCAATTGGGTAAGAGTAGATTCGTCCTTACAATGCTCCAACTCGAAGAATCTCAAAGACCCACTTCCAATTTCTCAAAAGTAAAAAACTTCAATTCTTCAAAGCTTAGGAAAAACTAGAGAAAACTTGTCTCAGTATTCAGATTATCAGCTACAATTCATATATTATGATATTAGATACTAAACTAAATGTTGAAAATGTATTTATAGTCATCAAAAATATGCTGCGAAGAGCCACTTGGCGAAGTAATTTGGGCTCGCTGAACCACTCAGCGAGCCGCCCTTTGGTCACTTTCATCGCCTTTCTGCCTTGGCATTCAGCATCCTCAAGGTCTGTAACTTTGGGGGATCCAGTACTGCATCGTGGAACTACTCGGTGATTCACCAACTACTTCTTTCCATCGCCAACTTGTTTTCTTCCCTCAGGGATCGACACACTGGAACTTTAAGTGGTAAAATGGCCATTCGGTGATTCGCCAGTAGACTTGGCAATCACCAGGCTTGTGTTTCTTCATTCATTCAACTCGCTTTGTTTCTTTTTGCAAATTAGTGTCCTTGCTTGGTTCCTCAATCCATATACCTGTAAATCAAGGGTTTTACATCAGCTATTGGCTCAAAATAAGCATTTGAGGACACTAAATCTATATAAACAAATTCCTAAATGAGTCCAAATCTAGGACTCATCAACACCCCCAACTTAAACTTTTGCTTGTCCTCAAGTAAAACTCAAGTTCAGCATTTCAAAAAAGGATGTCTCAAACAGTGCTACACAAGACTCAATCATGAATGCACACGACAAGACTCAACTTACTCATGCCAGGATCAATTGTGCACTCAAAGATTCAAGTTGTGACTCACCATCATCAAAGATTCTCAAGTTCATAATACTATCTTCAAATGAAAGTTCAAGCTCAACAAAGGTGCTCAAATGCCCTCTCACAAGAATGATTCCTTATTTACACACAATTTTTCAACAAATTATAGTTCCGGAATCACATACAACTCTCACACTCACAAAAATGAACACATGCAAGACTTCACCCTTAGGTTTGGTCAACATTCACTTCAGCTCACTCAAGATCAAAATATTCTTTCAAGGCTTGTAACGAGGATGAGTGCAAAGGTATGGTTATTAGGCTCAGTGGATGCTATCCTCATGAAATGTGGCTGGAACATCACTTTCTTTCTTTTTCTTCAACATTTTCACTTGTGCTCAAAATCTCACCCCATCGTTCACTTCCAATGGAATACCGGACACTCCATTTCTTTTGCAACTTTCACAACTTTTATTTCATAACTTTTTCATTCTTTTTCTTTTTCATTCCATTTTTCTTTTTATTTTTTTTCTTTTTTGTATTGAGGGGTTCCATCTTTCTCAAAACCATGGATCAAGGGGGCTTCTTCACACTTCTTGATTTACCTTTTCTTTTTTCACCACACCCCCAACTTAGACTTTTGACCTAAGTTGGCTATTCAAAAAAATCACACTTGATGAGGATTATGGGTGAATGGATAAAAAGGGGTTGAAAATTTCATCAAGTTTCTTCCACGAAAAGGATAAGGCTCAAAAATGGTTTCAAGCAAAGTTCACACACTCACAAGGTTGGCCACAAAAGAGGTATATTGTCAAATTATTTCACTCTTCAAAATTGTTGCCTAAGATCATTTTAAGAGCTTGCATAACTTAGTCAACCGGACCAACGGGGCAAATTCTAGGTGTCATCACACAAGGTTCACGGTAAGCTTATCACACAAGTCATTAACAACAATATCAAACAAGACTTCAAACTTTTGCTAGTGTGCAATGTTCATCACAAGAGACTCATTCGATAATCGGCAAGTCACAACGAGATGCAAAAAGTCCACATATTGTCTATGCAATTTCGTATGGCCTCATCGTAGCCGCGCATTCATTTTTGTTTGATTAAGAGCACTATTCAAGTCATCGGTATTGATAATAACCGACACTCAAATTTGCACAAGAACAACCACAATCATACACAATAGGTGGCAAATTTTTTAGAAAGGGTCAAAACCATATACATTCAAAACAAGGAGCCATAAGCTCAAACATCCACAAAACAGTGTCAAAACAGAATTTATAGCACAAAAACCCAATACATTTACAAAAATGATAATCACAAGAGGTAGGTATGGAAATACCTCACCCCACCACAAATAAAAACCAATTGTCCTCAAATGTAAAAAAATAGTAATAATAAGACAATAGAAATGACAGAGAGGGAGGTAAAGAAAGGTCATATCTACACAGTCGCTCCATCTGTCGGGGCATCAGTGCCCGATGCAACATCATTACTACTGGCTCCACTAGCGTCTGCCATGGACGTATCTGTCAGTGATGTCTGAATCACTAACTATACAATCGTCTCTTCCAGGTATGACAGGTCTCCATAGATGGTCTCCTCTGGCACCTTGATCTGCTCCTCATCGGTTTCTGCCTCTAACTCATCGGCGTCCACATCATCCATCTGCACATCTCCAGTGGTGGTCGGAGGAATCTCAGAAGTAGCTGGGGTATCCATATCATCAGCTGCCTTTAATAGTGAAGTAAAGTCTGTGGACTTCAAGTAGTCCACATCCTTCCTCAAATCTGCAACTTTGGCTTTCATAGTCGTTACCTCGGAACTTACCCCTGTCCACTCTCACAAGTCACTACTCTCGATGTGAGAGTGTCAATAGATGCCTGAAGGGGTGTTCGTGCAGCTAGAATAACACTCTCAATCATCAACGGTACCACATCCTCCAATCGGGTAGCCCTCACATCTGCATAATGGGCTAAGTGCCCCATTTTCATGATCATGGCCTGAGTAATCCTGGTGGGCTGGGAAGTAGTAGAAGCACCAAGAGCCTGGGAGGAAGAAGTGGAAGTAGGTGTACTTGAAGGCCCGGAGACCGGAGTAGGAAAAGATGCTTATGCAGGTATTGTCTCAACATCGATATCTGGGGATGCATCAACTAGAGTTGCTCTCCTCCTATCTGCCTCCTCTCGAGTGTACTCGACCTCTATGCGCCGGATGTCAGTGGAAGATATAAGAGTGACCTCGATATCCTTCTTCTCATCACGAGGAACTCCAGCCCACCGGCACAACTCTGTAATCAAGACCAGGAATGAAAGGGACGCCTGGCTCTGCTTGGCCCTTATGGCCATCTCCTACTCTATGATGAGTCCCAAGTCGATCCTCCTCCGGGATATGATTGACCCAAGGTAGACCGCCTTAGGATGGCGCATGATGGACTCATTTTGAGATGGCATAAAAGAGTTGCTGATAAATCCAAACCAGTATCGCGTAGCTACGTTCAACTCCTTCTTCTCAATCAGAGCTCCTTCCTCAATCCACCTCGAGGTGGTGTCAGAGATGAGGGGGGCAAGCCATCCCTTGAGATCATCCAAGGATGTTTTAGTGGTAGCCAAATTTGGCTAGTCAAAGGCTGACCCTCTATCCAATACAACGTTGATATAATCTCGGTTACATCTCACTACTGTCCCCCGTACCATGACAGACTATACCGGCCTGAAAGTTCTAACCTTCTTCTTGCCCTTGGGTACCAAGTCATCATATGCCACGTAGAACTCCCAGACCCATGTAGGAATATATGGGCCTTAGGTCCTAGTTCACTTGTCAAACCGGTGAAACTGGAGAGTGTCCCTCACAGTGGAATATTTTCCCACTAAGCCCTCTGTGGATAACAACTTCTCCTCAAGAATCATTCTCAACCTATCGACCTTTAATCTTTTGAGTAGCCATGGAGGAGGACCCTGAATTGGTGTTGTTGGAAGGATAGTCGGTGCCGGAACTGGCACTTATCAGCAGCAAGAGGGGTGGACCCTGGAACTCTCGACGAATCTTGGTGAATCTTAGCACGAATTTCTGCCTTCCGGGACTGTAGCGGTTGGTCATCCTCAGGCTCAGAAAATGTAGCTTGGGAGTCAAAGGATTCTCCTTCGCTGCCGAAGTGTTACTCCAGAACCTATGATATTGTCTTCTTGCCCTTTCCTTTTCCTCCTTTTGGAGGTTCCTTCTTTCCCTTTTTAGAAGGGGTAACTACACCCTCGTTGATAACTATGCCCCATGCTCTTTTGTGGGGTGGCATGTAGAAGATGGTTCTAGCCATATCAGCAAAACACACCAAAATAAGTTAGAGTCAATCCAAGAAAAATGTAGAAATCATGCTGCAAACAGACTTGCCGAATAGATCAGCGAGTCGCTGAATCTCTTTGGAGAGCTAAATTGGGCTCGCCGAAAGGATTGGCTCAAAATATTTCCAGAAAAATGGCTTGTCGGTGATGGAAAGGTCCTTTCGGCGAATTGCCGACATCATTCGGTGAGCACAGGTTAGCCCGCGGAATATCACAGTATATTTTAGGGGTTTGGGGCGCAGAAAGGGCGATCAAAGAAGACATTCGGCGAGTCGCCGAGTGCACTCGGTGAACTCAAGCTTCTCGCCAAAAATTACAACACCCAAACTCAACAACAGAATGAAATTAAAGGCGATAAATGGTGGATTCGATGAACTGCCGAGTGGTTCGGCGAGCTCGACCCAGCTCACAAAACTGCCTAACTTGCCTACTTTCTACCCCGACTTCCAAAATCAACCCCATAGCCCCCGAAAACAAAATCAAACCAGACACTTATTCAATTAATCCTAGACCCATAAGACCCATGCCACCGTGGTACTTAGACTTCCCCCTATTTGGCCAAAATTGGCCATTTGATGACTTTAGCCCTTAAGAATGACGTCAAACGCTCCATCATTGGGCAAAACACGTCATTTAGTACATATTTGGGTTACTCATACTTCACCCGACTAAACTCCACAACATTTAAGCACAACCCAACATTTTTTGATCAATTTTAAAGCATGAATTTGGGGAAATCAACAACTTAGGCAATTAAAGCACGATACCAAAATTAAAATAGGCAAACAAGCACACAAATACGATTTCAGATAGGCCCAACACACATCAACACAATTTATAACAATGCAATTGAGTTTAACCGCTAATTATGAGTTTTGGGGTTCGGAAAACCTTTAGTATAAGAATCTGTAAAGATAGGCGGCAAAGTATCCAACTCCGAACACCGAATCGATGACTAGAAAGCGGTAAAAATGCGAAAAATATGGGAAATATAGAGTGTGTGTGATTGTATGAAGTTAAAAAGTGAGGGAATGTGAAGGAGTTTAAAATTTTAAACCTTTGGCCTTTTAATAACCATCATGTTCGCGCCCTTTCGATGGTGTTAGTCAACCTCACCGAACCACTCGGCGACACGTCGAGTGGTTACTTACCTCGCCGGCTTTTACAGGACCTCCAATTAATATGGGGTTCCAAACGGTGACAAAGTCAGGATCATCGACCTGTTATGTGATTCACCGACTAATCCATGGGCCCACCGGGTTTTACAGACTCCATCTTCTGATTTCTTGAGTCCAACGGCGGTCCAAGTCGGGCTTGCTGACCTCTTGCGCGAGTCGCCGACTTGACATTTTTCTTGCCAACCTGCACTTTTCAAACACATTCTACACTTTAACCTGCACAATCAACACATGTTATTCTAAAAACAAAAAGAAAGCAATAAAAATTTAGGTTGCCTCCCAAGCAGCGCCTTAGTTAATGTCGTGGCACGACGCAAGTCCTCACTCAAACCTCATTCTTCGGGTTTGCCATAGTATCACTAGGCAACCCCCCTTGTTGTCTCGGGTTTAAATGAGAAGAAATTTGACCCATTTGGGTCTCCAACTGCTTGATAGAGACGGAATGAGAAGTCACCATCTGGTTAAGAATCGATACATCTTCCAATTCATCTCCTTCAAAATTTTATCGGACCCTTGAACCTTGTTGAGAATATGAGAGAGCATATCCTCAGACCGGCCACCCTCAGAATCTTTGGGCTTTTGACGCTTGTGGGGAGGAACATACCTGTCCTTGTCCCCATCTCTTTCCTTCCAAGTGGGATTACGATCCCTCCACTCTCGATAACGATCTCTCCATCCCTCGTCCCTATTCCAACCTTGGTTAGCACCCTGCCTTGGGTAGTTTGCATGATAACCACCTCCTTGGTTGGCTAAGAAGTTTACTTCCTCGTTGTACATCGCTTCAAACTTGGCTTCTTCAAGGTTAACACCACCAATACCGATAGCATTTACACTCCTAGTACCAACACCCATGAAGTTCTTGGGCAAAATGTCCAGCTAAGTCATCATCTTTTCCATGTTCTTGTCCCACTCTTGATATTTTTCAATCTGTTCTTTGGTCAATTTAAACGTGAGAGAGGAGACCTAATCTTCACAGGTGTACCATGCCCGGTTAATTTTGGTCATACCATCCAAGGGGTGGGCAGCTATAATGTAAGGTTGTTGCGTCAAACCTCCCGGAGAAAGTTGATCAGCTACTCCCTTATTCACCGAATCAAGGCTTCAGTAAAAGTATTGCAGCAAAACGTTGTCGGGCAATCAATGAGTAGGGCATTGTAGCACCAACTTCTTAAATCTTAGCCAAGTCTCATGGATTGGCTCACTCTGCAAACGCTTGAAGCTTTGGATGTTGTCCCGAAGAGTCATCATCTTCGAAGGGGGAACGAATTGCACTTGAAATGCAGTAATGAGCTCTTCCCGCGAAGTGATAGAATCTCTTGGCAACTCAGCCAACCACCTGCACGCTTCTCCCATTAAGGAAAATGGGAACAACATCAACCGGACCGACTCTTGGGATATGTTCTTAAAGGAGAACGACTCGCAAACATCAACAAAGTTCCTTATATGCTCATGGGGATCCTCATGAGCTAACCCACCAAACAACCCTTTCAATTGCAAGAGCTACAACATGGTGCTTGTAATGTGCAACACAGCGTTCTCTTCAGTTGGAGGCAAGCAAATGGCACCAACTCCACCCACTAGATTAGGGTCATTAACATTCGGCTCATTGACATCATTGAGATTGCCGATGTCATCTTGGTGGCCCACTTGGCTACCATAGCTTCCGTTGACACTCATTTCCTCTGTTTCAACATCAACACACAAACCAAAACTGAAAGTAAGTAGATTCAACTATGACTAAAAAGAAGAAAATTCAACTTCGCCAAAAGAATCTCAAACAACACCACTCCCCGGCAACTGCGCCATTTTGATTAGGGAATAACGTTATCAAAGACACTTCATCCAATTCTAAGCGTCAACAATCGTTAATCATTATATAACCCAACTAAATGAGTTGAGGTTGAATCCCACAGGGAGCGGTACGTGTTTGAGAGTCAATTGGAAAGTATGAACGTGTTCAAATCAGTCATAGGAATAAAAGTTATCGAATAAAAACAACATTTAAATCAGGGGTTGACACGAATGTCAAATAGGGGGTTTTGGTTATGATTATCAGCTACAAACATCGGCAATCAATACAAAGTAACAATAATGAGACGGGTTCTTAGGGTGTGATTCGATTATAGGCTAATATAGACCTATGGGTAATTGCAACTATTAGAAAATAACTAGATATTAGTGAGTAAGTTAGGCTATAGAGGAGATAAACTTTCTCTCAAACAATTTACCCCGAATCAAGTTGATTTCTCTAGAACATCAACAAGAAAGCAAAATAAGAACAGCCCACACCTTAGTCTATTCACTCTCTCGAGTTAGATGTGTGGGATTGGGTGTAGGATTCACTCTCTCGAACTAAACCCAGGTCAACCCAATACCCACTGACCATCAATTAATAAGTTTAGTTTTAAAACTTCTCTCTTGAGCAAGCCCAAAACACAAGGGTAGAACTGTATTTGCAACTACAATTCTTAATTTAAACCACAATTAATGATTGAACTCACTTCTAAGTAGCATTTAAACTAACAATTAGCAATACCCATAAACTAAATCAGCCCATAATCACACCCCAATAATTGAGGATTTAGCTAGACATCATAAAAAGATAAAAACTATTACCAAGTTGAGTATCCATCAATTGGGTAAGAGTAGATTCATCCTTACAATGCTCCAACTCGAAGAATCTCAAAGACCCACTTCCAATTTCTCAAAAGTGAAAAACTTCAATTTTTCAAAGCTTAGGAAAAACTAGAGAAAACTTGTCTCAGTATTCAGAATATCAGCTACAATTCAGATATTATGATATTAGATACTAAACTAAATGTTCAAATTTGTATTTATAGTCGTCAAAAATATGCTGCGAAGAGCCACTTGGCGAAGTAAGCCAGGCTCTCCGAACCACTCAGCGAGCCGCCCTTGGGTCACTTTCATCGCCTTTCTACCTTGGCATTCAGCATCTTCAAGGTATGTAACTTTGAGCGATCCAGTACTGCATCACGGAACTACTCGATAATTTGTCGACTGCTCCTTTCCATCGCCAACTTGATTTCTTCCCTCAGGGCTCGGCTTACTGGAACTTTAAGCAGTCAAATGGCCATTCAGAGACTCTCCAAGTGGACTTAGAAATCACCAGGCTTGTGTTTCTTTGTTCTTTCAACTCGCTTTGTTCCCTTTTGCAAATTAGTGTCCTTGCTTTATTCCTCAATCCATATACCTAGAAATCAAGGGTTTTACATCAGTTATTGGCACAAAATAAGCATTTGAGCATACTAAATCTATATAAATAAATCCCAAAAATGAGTCCAAATTTAGGACTCATCAGGTGGAGTCTGGGCGGCTGAGTTGAGGGCACAATGGGACTTTCTGATTTTAAATTAGACTTAAGTGGTGTCATTTTACCCTAGCCTAGACCACCTATATAAGTACGTTAGACCCCTAAATTCACTCATTCTAAGTCATTCACTCAAATCCCAAAAAGAAAACTCAAACCCCTCTCAAATAATTCTCTCTCTAGAAAGTTGAAGAAGAAAAAGAGGGTTCAAGCTAGGTCAAGTCAAGTCTCCATTCTTCCAAGCTTGGTAGGCTTTGTAATCAAGGTATGATAGCTTATTCATCCATGTAATCCTTTCACCCATGGAGCCCCATGATTTCTCCAATTTAGAAGAAGAATTACCCGAGTCAAATTAGGGTTTCTTCTAATCATATGGGTTATGATCCAATTGAGTGGATTATGGTTGTTTATGATTGTTTATGATGGAATTGCATGTTTTTAGTACGATTGTACATGTATTTGTGCTTAACCTTTGATTCTAAAGTGAATTTGATATAGATGGGTTTTATTCCATGAAAGGGGAAATTGAGGATTTAGATGTAATCTTCTAGGATTGATGATATGCATTGTAGATTGCTTGAAAGTAGAACATATAGACATGAATTGAATTAAATTAAAGTATACATGATGAATCATGATGAGTAGTGCTTGAGATTGAGCCTATATGATAATATATGATTAGAATTGCTTATGGATGAAGCATGTGATTAGAATGTCTTGAGATCTAGGCATATGTGATGATTATGAGAAGTATTGCTTTGAGAGTAAGACTTGTACTATGAATGTTGATTGCTAGGGCTTTCAGAGTAAAGCTAATGTGATGAACTATGAATGTTAAGGCTTTGAGAGTGAAGCTTATATGATTGTTGAATTGTTTATAAAGTTGTTGTGGAAGGAATTACCCACATGACCTATAGTATGTATGTATGAATGAATAATGTGAAAGGTTTACTCACATAGAATGATTTTTCGTTGAAAGGCTTTCTCACCTAAAATGAATCTAGACTAAATGTTAAATGAATGATGAGGCTAGAGGCGACTACCCTTGAACTCCATATGTAAAGGATATGAGGTGATTTCCCATACTACTTAGAATTGAAAAAGAGGTGATTTCCAACGTTCTTATTATGATGAATGGGCATGAAGGCGAGTACTTGTGGCCCTTATGAAATGATGTGGAGGAAAATCCCCATATCTTTAAAGCTTGACTTGGTAAGACAAAAACATGCATGGTAGTTTGAGTTAGTAGATCTCATGGATAGCCTTGGATTGAGAAATTGTACCCTCCAATGGTTAGCTTGAACTAGCATGAGAGAATGCTTGCATGATAGCATGACTTGGTAAGGCCAAACCATTTCATTGGTAGCTTGGATTGAGCAATAGTACACTTCCTTGAGTAGCTTGGACTTGCATGAGAGGGTGCTTTCCATGGTAGCTTGGTCTAGCATAATGAAGTGCTTTTCCTTGGTAGCCTTGAATTGTTAAATCGTAACCGTTCATGAGTAATGATGTGTCTTGGCTAGTAGAAAAATACTCTTCCATGAATAGTAATAATGACTAAAGAGGGACAAGTCCCTAATCAAAGTAGCATAGTTATGATGAAAAAAGATTACTTCAAGGAAGTACTGTAAGTATGTTTTGATGTGAGATTGATTGTATGATAATAGCTTACCTTGGATTTTTAATTGAGTTGCTTTCATTGATATGTATGACTACAGGTGGATGACCCAAGTCTTGATTAAGAATAAGTTGAGTTTACTTGAGAAGTGTTCCTCTTATAGTATAATGACTTATGTGCATTGAATATGCTTATGACTTATGTTGATGTCTCTTATGATTATGGTATATGTCTTATTTTGACTAATGCCTATGTTATGCTTATGTTGATGATTTATGCTAGCCATCATATTTAGTACATTTTTGTACTAATGCATACTCTTGCCTACATTTTTATCAAATGTAGGGTCCGGCGATATTGACTTCCATCCCCGTGGCTCGGTTCATAGTAGAACAAGGAGTGAAGATTTGGTGAGTCTTCATAGCATCGAAGATTTGATCACCTTTCCTTTATGTGTTTCATTTTATGTTTAGAACAGTTGTATGGGTTGTGTCCCTAAGACTATTTAAATATTAGATTGTTTGAGACAAATGTTAAAGACTTCTGCTTCGTTTTATGAAACTTTGTTTGTATTGGAAAATGTTTTAAATTTTCGCACCATTTTCTAATATCTTATGTTATGAAAGTTAAGTGGCTTGTATGAGGCCTCTCAGGGTCTTGTACGCCATGTTACATCTAGGGTGTACTCCTGGGTCGTGACAAATATGGTCTAAGCGGTCATAGGAATAGAAATTACCGAAAACATACAAACAAGTCTAAGGGGTTGACAACGAATGTCAGATAGGGAATCTGAATTTGCAATTAACAGCTAAAACAAATACGAAAATAGTGGAAACAATAATATGGAGAGGAATTCTTGGAATGTGATCGATTATAGGCTAATTTCTCTATATGGGTAATTAAAATTACTAACGAATTTCTAAATCTCAGTGGGTAGGCTAGACTATATGTGCAATAGTTTTCTTTCGAACAACTACAACGATTCAGGTGAGTTCTCTCGAACCTCAACAAGCTTATCAATATAAACAACCCAAAACCTTGATACACCTACCCTCTCGAGCTAGATAGGTAGAATCGAGTTTAGGATTCACTCTCTCGAACTGAACCCATATCAACATAACAACTACAATCATTAATCGAAAGCTTTGGTTCTAAAACTTCTTTCTCAAGCAAGCCCAGAACTCTATGCTAGAATTGAATTTGCAACTACAATTCATAGATCAAAACACATCTAATCATTAAACCCACTTCAATTATGCATTTAAATCAATAAATAACAATACCCATAAGCTAATTCAACCCATAATCACATGATCACACCCCAAGAACTGGGATTTTAGCTAAGCATCATAAAAAGATAAAAACAGTTAACAACTAGATTAGCCATCAGCTGAGTAAAAGTATCCAAGCCTTTACAACGCTCAAAATTTATTAAGTTCAAAAACCCACTTGCAAATCCTCAAAGTTAAGCCTAGAAATTCTCGAAGTATACAATGAAAACTCAAAAACTAAGAGAAAACTCTAAATCTCCAACTTGGGGATCAGAACTCTTGGTCTTTGCATTTAAAATTTCAATTTATAGTTGTCCAATTTTTGGCGTCCATTGGGAAAAATAAGTCGCACCTCATCAAACAGGTCAGCGATCCCCCTTTGTTTCCTTCCATCGCCAATCTGCATTGACCATCAGTCTTCCAGGTCCTGTAACTTTGGGCAATCAAAGTTGCCATTGCGGGGTCATTAGGTGATTCGACGACTGCCCATTCTTGTCTCTAAGTTGTTCTTCCCTAGGGCTAGCACAGTGGAACTTTGGGCGAGCTAAAGAACCACTCGGCGGTTCACCGAGTGGTCTTGGCGATCACCTAGATCACTTTTCTTCACTTCTTCAGCTTGTTAGTTCCTTTTTGCCTAGTGGTGTCCTTACCTTCCTCCTTAGCCTTCATAGCTACAAATCAACATTGTTACATTAGTTTAGAGCATAAAATAGGCATTTGAGGATACTTTATACTATCAAAACAAAGCCGTAAATGAGTCAAAATCTCAGACTCATCAAAAGTGACATAATTTGAGCATGAATATAAATACTAAAACATAACTGAAAAGCTAAGTTGAATGCAATGACCAAGTACTAATCATGAAGATATCATGTTGAACTGTATACTGATATAAATGCTGAAAACCTAGTGAATGCACTAAGAGTCTCACTGTGGGAGCTACTATTAACCGAAATAAACCACGTAAGCTAAACATAGAGTCTGAAGTATACGCCCCATCAAGATTACCCAATATACCTTGCCAGGAGTATAAAGGCATGACTGTGGCGTGATAAATAATACTTATGCCCAATAGAGGGGACTTGTCACGACCCAGGCCATCGTGATTGGCACCCACACTAACCCTCCGATGGGAGAACCATTTATACTAATTAGCTAACCAACTTAATCGACATATTAAAGCATTTAAAGTTACGGAAGCAAGTTTAAATAACTAAATACTGAAGTTCCCATAAACTTCCAAAAGATCTAACAACTAATTGCGAAATTAAATGCCTAGAACCTGAAAGTCAATGTACCAAAACTCTAACAAGATCCATAAGTCTAAACAAGAAGGGTTACAATCCCAAGCTAATGAACTAATAACTAACTACAAATTCCAAGTCCGAAATGTGGACATAGACAGAAAGAGAACTCCTGGCATCCTGGAAGAACTGGGTTACCCTTGAATTCAATCGACGATCACTAATCTTCTAAGCGAGGTCTATCAATAGCTACCTGAAGATGCCATGTATTCAACAAAGAAATAGCAAGTGCAATATCAATACACAACCACAGTGTACTGGTAGGATCACGCGGATATCCCACTAAGTGCAACATATATAAGTCATCACAGCATAATAATAGCATGCATACACCGAACGTATGCAATATCATCATCATTTATGAACAACGTACAAATTCACATTTCTCAAGATATACAGTTATGTCAAGTCAATGGTCTTCTCATGGAACCCAAACCCAATATGTTAGCATATCGAAATGCGGTACCCGATCCAATGTTTATGTCGGAACGTGGCAACCGATCCCATATTTACGCCGGAACATGGCAACCGATCCAAGTTAGTGTGTCGGAACGCAACACCCAATCCATTAAACAAACCACAATCACAATCACAAGTATATTCTCAAGATCATGCAATCAAGTCATGATTCATGGCATTCATCATTCATCTATCTCATTTACAATAAGTGTGATCAATAATGCAACATTCGCATACATGCACGTACTATAATGAAGCAACAACAAACATATATCACACAATCATAAAATCCAACCATCACCTACCTCGAAACAAGCTTGAATCCCCTAAGAAACTTGATTCTTCCCTTTCCGGATTCGTTCCGGTTGTTCTTGGTCTACAAACAATCATAATAACACGGAAATCAATAAACAATCACTAATTACCCAAATTACTAACAATTCTATCAACCCTAGATCATACCCATGATTTGAATATCCAAATTAGGGTTTTTCCCCATATAATTCTCAGATCAAAACTCTTTCCCATCAATAATTACCCATTAGATTACGTTCTACGGATCAAAAAATGGATTCGGGGAGTGAAAATCTTATCTTTAGCCTCAAGAATGATGGAAAACTGTCAAAAAAGTCATGGGTTCGTTCCTTAGCTCTCAAGTTCAAAAATTGCAAAATAAAGACATTTTAGGTCTTTTTCCCGACTTTAACTCGCGACTGTCCCGCAATGGAGGCCCCGCCCTGGCGGGAATAATTCCGCCACAGTTGCTTGCATGGAACCAGTGAGTCCATTTAAGAATTCCAAACCCCTATTTCACAACACACCTTCAACCAATGACACTCAAAAACTACCTGTTCACGCTAAGATCAATTTCGGGAGTTCTACTCGCCCAAATTAAATTTGTAAAGTCGTACGGGTTCCTTAAGGACTTATCTATCTACTCATGTGATCAAATTCATAATTAGATCACCCAATTGTTACCAGATTTCTCTAGACTTTAATGACTCCGATTTCATCCAAATCTAGACTAGGTTGGGAATTCCAAGTTACTACTAAAAAGTTTTCCAACCCAAATTTTTTCCCCGTTGGCTTTTCTATAACGACGAAACCCGATCGTTACAATAGATACCAATTTACCCATCACTCGTCCCCGAGTGACAAACTTAGGAAAAATAGGCACAAGGAAGGAATGGAGTAGTACCTGAATCGATGAACAATTGGGGATACTTGTCTCGCATTTCCTTCTCGATTTCCCAAGTAGCTTCCTCAACTGGAAGATGCTTCCATTGAACTTTCACGGACTTAATCTCCTTGGTCCTCAGCTTTCGGACATCATGATCAAGAATTTCAATCGGTTCCTCCTCATATTGGAGATCTTTGTCTAACACAATTGAGTCTCACTTAATGATATAATCCCCGTCACCATGCTATCTCTTCAACATGGACACATGAAATACCGAATGAACTCCCGATAGGTCAGGAGATAAAGCCAATATATATGCTACCGGTCCTACACAGTCAAGAACCTCAAAGGGACCAATGTATCGTGGACTTAGTTTGCCCTTCTTGCCAAATCTCATCACCCATTTCATGGGTGATACCTTAAGAAGAACATTATCACCGGTCTGAAATGTCATACCTCTTACCTTATGATCCGCATACTTCTTCTGTCTACTCTGGGTTGCTAGAAGCTTAGCTTGAATACTCATCACCTTATCTTGAACATTCTTCACTAAATCAACCCCCAATGGTTTCACATCTCCAGCCTCGAACCATCATATGGCTGATCTACATCCCCTCCCATAGAGTTCCTCAAATGGTGCCATATCAATGTTGGAGTGATAACTATTATTATAAGAGAACTCACACAAAGGTAAAAACTTATCCCTATATCCTCCAAAATCAATCACACATGCCCTCAACATGTCCTCTAACACTTGAATAGTCCTCTCGATTGTCCGTTCGTCTGTGGATGAAATGCGGTACTAAAAGTGAGTTGTGTACCCTATTCATCATGTAATTTCCTCCAAAACTTGGAGGTAAACTGCGTATCATGATTTGAGATGATAGAAAGGGGCATCCCATGCAACCTCACTATCTCTTTCACATAAACCTTAGCCAATTGTTCAGCATTATAATCTATTCTTACCGGAATAAAATGGGTTGACTTGGTCAATCTATCTACCACTACCCAAATAGAATCAAACTTCCCCAAAGTCTTGGGAAGACCAACCACAAAATTCATGGCTATCCTCTCCCACTTCTATTCCGGAATAGGCATTCTTTGAAGCAAACCTGCAGGTCTTTGGTGTTCATACTTCACTTGTTGATAATTTTGACACTTAGCCACAAACTCCGTTATATCCTTCTTCATGCCCGGCCACCAATAAATTCCCTTCAAATATTGGTACATCTTGGTCACACCCGAATGAATGGAATATCGCGAACCATGGGATTCTATCAACAATTTCTGAATCAAGTCATCAACTCGAGGAACACAAATCCTTCCTTTAAAATTGAGCACACCTTCCGCATCAAGAGTGGTCACTTGTGCCTTACCTATCACAGTCTTCTTCTTAAGTTCGTTCAAATTTTCATCCTCAAATTATTTGTCCTTGATTTCTTCAATAAATGTGGCTTTAACTTCAATGCTAGCTAACACTTCACCTTTCTCTGAGATGCCCAACTGCATGAACTTATACTCCAAAGTCTTAATTTCCTTAGCCAAAGGTCGCTTGGTTATGCTCAAGCATACTAGACTACCCATACTCACCGTTTTTCAACTCAGAGCGTCTGCCACTACATTAGCCTTACCCAGATGGTAGTGAATGGTGATATCATAATCCTTAAGTAAATCCATCCACCTTCGTTGTCTCAAATTCAGATCCTTTGAGTGAACACATGCTGCAAACAACGATGATCAGTAAACACCTCACACTTAATACCATAGAGGTAATGCCGCCAGATCTTAAGAGCAAACACTACCGCTGCCAACTCCAAATCATGTGTTGGATAATTCCTCTCATGCACCTTCAATTGACACGAGGCATAAGCTATAACATTCTTATCCTGCATCAACACAACACCCAAACCAGAACGTGAAGCATCACAATAAATAATAAAATCTTTACCTTCCACCGGTAGTTCTAAAATATGTGAGGCGGTCAAGAGAGCTTGAGGTATTTAAAGCTATCCTCACATTTTTCAGTCCATTCAAATGGTATCTCCATTTTGGTCAAATTTGTCAAGTGAGTGGCAATAGAAGCAAAGTTCTTCACAAATCGATGATAGTAGCTAGCGAGCCCTACAAAACTCCTAATTTCCATCACAGAGCTAGGCCGAATCAAATTCTTAATCACCTCAATATTTTGGGGATCTACCATTACCCCTTGTTTTGAAACTACATTCCCAAAAAATGCAACCGAAGTCAACCAAAATTCACACTTAGAAAATTTAGCATACAACCTTTGTTTCCCAAGAACACCCAGAACAATACGAAGATGGTCAACATGCTCTTCCTCACTTTTCGAATCGACCAAAATATCATCAATAAAGACTATGATGAATGAATCAAGAAATGGCTTGAACACCCTATTCATTAAACTCATAAAAGTTGCAGGTGCATTAGTCAAATTAAAGGACATAACTAGAAACTCGTAGTGCCCATAACGGGTTCTAAACGCCGTCTTGGGCACATCCTCATACTAACATCCTTTTACTTAACAAACAAAATTGGAGCACCCCATGGGGAAGCACTAGGATGAATAAATCCCTTATCAAGAAGCTATTGGATTTGAGCCTTAAGCTCTCTTAATTCCGCTGGGGCCATGCGATATGGAGGGATAGAAATGGGACGAATACCAGGCTCTAAATCAATGCAAAAATTAATATCTCTATCCGGAGGCATACCAGGCAAATCAGTAGGAAACACTTCTCTAAATTCTGACACCACAGGGATAAACTCAATAGATGGAGTCTCAACCTCTACATCCCTAATATGAGCCAAATAAGCCAAGCAACCCTGCCCTACCAGTTTTCTACCCCGCATGGAGGGTATGATCTTAGCTTGCTTAGGCTTGTACACCCCTTCCCACTCTAACTTTTCCCTTTCCGGAATTTCTAGAGTTACAGACTTAGTATTACAATTAAGCAACACATAATAGGGGGACAACCAAGTCATGCCTAATATTATATCAAAGTCAGTCATATCCAAATCACAAAATCCACCCAAGTCTAATAACCCATAAACAAAATAGGACAAGCACGATAGACATGGGTGACTATGACAGACTTTCCAACTGGGGTAGAAACATGGATGGGGGCATCAAGTATATCACAAATCATAGTAAATGTTGCGGCAAATCGCACAGACACATAAGCATAAGTAGAACTCGGATCAAATAACACATTATGCATTCGGTCACAGACAAGAATAGTACCTGTGATCACCGCGTCAGATGCCTCTGCCTCATTCTTGCCTGGAAAGGCGTAACACTGATCCCTATCATCATGACGGGCGACTTCTCTTCCTGGCTGCACTGTACCTCTGCCTGCATTACCATTTCCCCTACCTCCGCGGCCTCGCTGATTTCCTCCTCGCCCACCTTGTGGACGCCCTCGACCATTATTATCATTCCCCACGGGTACCACTGCTCTAGTTTGCTGCTGCATGGATTCCAACACACGTGGGTAGGTACAATCTCTCCTCATATGCCCAGGTTCTCCACAATTATAGCACGTACAATCAGAAGATGTCCTGCTGCCCATCAAAGGTGCGACTCTCTGGCTATCCTGAATCAAATTATAAGGTGGAGTTCCCGAGTAATTACCTGTAGAGGCGGGCATAGCTGACTGAATTGGCCTGGCTGCAAGCGTTGGCCGCCCTGCCCCTTTGGAGTAAGAACCTTAAAAGTTACCCGAGTTTTTGGCCCTTGTAGCCAATGCCTTAGCCTGACCGTCTCGCCTCACCCCCACTACTTTCTTAACAAAGTTTGTTACCTCATTAAAGCTCCTCCCTGCAGAGGTCATATGAACAGATAATACCTGCAACTCATAATTTAGTCCTTGAATAAATAAACGGATCCTCTCTTCCTCAGTAGTCACCAACCGCATAGCATGTCTAGACAAGGCATAATACTTGGCCTCATAAGCAGCCACATACATACCACCTTGCTCCAAAGCCATGAACTCATCCTTCTTGCGATCTCTTAAAGTCCTAGGCACATATTTCTCTAAGAACAGGGCATAAAACTGGGTCCAAGTAAGTGGAGGTAAAACGAAAGATCTACATTCCATTTAAGCTCTCCACCACTGCTTAGCCTCGCCTTGAAGCTGAAAAGTCACGAACTCAACCCCATGCTGATGGACAATTCCCAACTTATGAAGCCTCTCATAGCAATCTAGGATGAACTCATATGCATCCTCACTCTCAGAACCATGGAACACAGGCAGTTTCAACTTCAAAAACTTGGTCAACATCTCATGTTTATTACCAGTCATAACAGGACCCAATAAAGGACGGAAGAAAGCATCATTACCTACATTCCCTCCCACCTTGGGGACAGTGATAGCAATGGGAGGATTGGTGGGGGATTGAGTTGCTTGTATAGAAGGAAGCACTCTAGGACCAACCAACCCTTTTAAAAATGACATGATTTGTTGAGCTAACACTGGGTCTATGGGAGGAATAACTGTAGTCCCAGCCTGCACTTCTTCCTCTTTTCCAACCTCCTCAACATTTTCAACCTCAACATTCTCTTCTATCTCTTCATGATGTATGAGAGGGGCCTTAATTTGGGGAGCACTTTCGACCGGTACCCCATCTCTAGTAGGCGCCACTCTTCCTCGACCTCTACCCCTAGCTCTTCATCTACCATTGCCTCGACCGCGACCTCTCACTGCATATTCCTCAGCTGGAGCATTGACGGGAGCTACGGGTCTGACGTCGTTGAATCTAGTGTTAACCATCTGTGGACAAAAGAGTGAAGGAGGTCAGATACCAATTCGAATCGACAGATACCAATTGGAATCAAGTTATAGCACGAAGGAGACAAGAGAAACTAAAGAGATTTCCTAAAGTCCTATAGCCTCTTGGAGAAAAGTACATACATCTCTGTACCATTCCGCAAGACTCTACTTGACTCATTTTGGTACATCGAGATCAATGAACCTAGGCTCTGATACCAACTTTGTCACAATCCAAACCATCGTGATTGGCACCCACACTAACCCTCCGGTGGGAGAACCATTTATACTAATTAGCTAACCTACTTAATCAACATACTAAAGCATTTAAAGTTACGGAAGCAAGTTTAAATAACTAAATACTGAAGTTCCCATAAACTTTCAAAAGATCTAACAACTAATTGTGGAATTAAATGCCTAGAACCTGAAAGTTAATGTACCAAAACTCTAACAAGTATCATAAGTCTAAACAGGAAGGGTTACAATCCCAAGCTAATGAACTAATAACTAACTAGAAAGTCCAAGTCCGAAATGTGGACATAGATAGAAAGAGGACTCATGGCAGTCTGAAAGAACTGCTCACCCTTGAATTCGATCAACGTTCACTGATCTTCTAAGTGAGGTCTGTCAATAGCCGCCTGAAGATACCCTGTACTCAACAAAGAAAGAGCAAGTGCAGTATTAATACGCAATCATAGTATACTGGTAGGATCACGCGACTATCCCACTAAGTGCAACATATATAAGTCATCACAACATAATAATAGCATGCATACACCGAACGTATACAATATCATCATCATTTATGAACAACGTACAAATTCACATTTCTCAAGATATAAAGTTATGTCAAGTCAACGGTACTCTCATGGAACCCAAACCCAAACTATTAGCATACCGAAACGTGGTACCCGATCTAATATTTATGCTGGAACGTGGCAACCGATCCCATATTTATGTCGAAATGTGGCAACCCATCCAATTTAGTGCGTCGGAATGCAACACCCGATCCATTCAACAAACCACAATCACAATCACAAGTATATTCTCAAGATCATACAATCAAGTCATAATTTATTGCATTCATCATTCATCTATCTTATTTACAACAAGTGTGATCAATAATGCAACATTTTCATATATACACGTACTATAATGAAGCAAGAACAAACATATACCATACAATCATGAAATCACAGCCATCACCTCGAAATAAGCTTGAATCCCCTAAGAAACTTGATTCTTCCCTTTCCGGATTTGTTCCGCTTGTTCTTGGTCTAGAAACAATCATAATAACACGGAAATCAATAAATAATCACTAATTACCCAAATTACTAATAATTTTATCAACCCTAGATCATATCCATGATCCCAAGATCCAAATTAGGGCTTTTCCCACCATAATTCTCAAATCAAAACTCTTCCCCATCGATAATTACCCTTTAGATTACGTTCTACGGATCGAAAATGGATTCAGGGAGTGAAAATTTTACCTTTAGCCTCAAGAATGGTGGAAAACTATCAAGAAAAGCCCTGGATTTGTTCCTTAGCTCTCAAGTTTGAAAATTGTAGAATAAGACGTTTTGGGGTTTATTCCCGACTTAAGTTGTGACTGTCCCACTATGGCGGCCCCAGCCCACCACAATGGCTTGCACGGAACCAATGAGTCGATTTAAGAATTCCAAACCCCCATTTCACAACATACCTTCAACCAAGGACACTCAGAAACTATCTATTCACACTAAGATCAATTTCGGGAGTTCTACTCGCCCAAATTCAATTATGTAAAGTCGTACGGGTTCCGTAACGACTTATCTATCTACTCATGTGATCAAATTCATAATTGGATCACCCAATTGTTATCATATTTCCCTAGACTTTACTGACTCTAATTTCATCCAAATCTGGACTAGGTTTGGAAATTTCCAAGTTCCTACGAAAAAGTTTTCCGACCCAAAAATTTTCCCTGTTGGCTATTCTATAACGACGGAACCCAGTCATTGCAAGACTTATAATCCTACATGGGCACATATTTATGGGACTATGGGCGTAAGCTAACCCTAGTCCAACTCGGTGCTAAGTCTACTCCCAATTGAATGCGTATGAAGTTAAAATGCACTAAATACTGAATAGCTCAAAATATTAACATGCTAACTGAGAATGTAACATTTATATACAGAGAGTATTGTGAATCACTCAAGATACATACATATACATGTACCTAGTATGTATCTAGTGTGATTCACATGTGTCTGAGATATATACAAATCTCACTCGCTTCGCTCCCTAATCTCGCTCGCCACTCTCCCTTTTTATGTATCTGATAGCAAAAATACATGTATTTAAGCATAAGACACGTAGATAATTCCAAATTAATGGTAACATACATAATATTTTGGCAATATAGATAACAATAATAATAATAATAATATATACAGTAGTGAAGTATGTCTAATTATATAGTTTTCTAATATTTTTAACTAGCAATGACTATATATTTTGAGAGTAGATTTTAAAATTTTACCTTTAACTATTTATTTGACTATAAAATTTGACCAGATTTTCAAATTTTGGTCTTCAAATATTTGAAGTTCCCCAACACTAACTAAGATTTGTTTTTGGATTTTGGTAACTTCCATCCACGAAAATTCAAGAAATTTTAGGCAAGAAATTTATTTTTCTTCTAATTATATTAACTTTTGTCGTCTACAATTATAGTAGCATATTAAAATATTTTCCTATTATATTGAACTTTCGAAGATTTTGATATATAGATTATTTGATTTCAAATTGTGTTCTCACCTACTTTCCTCAATTTGATAAAGTCATTAACATATTAGAATATTAATCTCTTTAATTTTAAAATTTTGATTTATTTTTTATTATTATGGTAAGTGCAAGACTATATTTCTTAAGTATCTGTGTAAATTTATTTTGTTACTATAATTTTATCATAATGAAGAGATTTGTTTTCATTTATATTATGGCAAGAAATTAATTACATTATCGAAGATTTTTTTGTATAAATAAGCAACACATATTTTTTTGGAGAGCCTCATCAATTAACATATCATTTTATAGTCATGGAAGAAAAAAATACCCTAGGACGTCAGAAGATTCTGATGGCTAAAATAGAAAATGAAGATGATTTATACTCATCATTTTCAAAGCGTCGGGAAACTTTATACAAGAAAGCAAGTGATATGATTGGGAAATATGACATTGATGTGGGAATAATAACATTTTCCCCCTCTGATAATCCTTTCTCTTTTTTCTACCCTACAATTGATGTTGTTGTTGATCGTTTCTTTAGTCCATATGCCCAGGGAAGTGAAAATAGTTGCCTTAACATTGCAAACACTCGGATCGGAATCAAGGAGAAACAAGTTGAACTTGACAATCTCGAGATCATAAAAGAGACTTTAACTAATGAGACAACAGACGAGACTGGCATGGAAGAAATGTGGGAACAAATTAAGGAATTTAATCAAGAGGATTTGAAAAAATTTGAACGTCGATTGGATGAAGTTGATTTGATGCTGAAAAATGTTGTTGCTTCTTTTGCACAAGCTCCTCAAGAAAATGCTAATTAAGCATACAATGGTTCCTAATACATTTGAAGTTTCATGCAATGAAATAATTAAGTTTTTTAAATATTTTTGTTTTAAGTTTTAGTTTCTATTTTAATTTTAAAGTTGATGGTGTTATTTGAATTTAGTAATGATTTTAATTTATGATATGAATTTAGTGAAGTCAAAGACTCGAATTTATGTATTAATAAAGAGCTCAATATTTAATTTCTTATGGTATGTTTTAGATTTTTTAACATATATGTAAATGATTCAAATAAAATGTAAGTAAATTGAATCTATTTAATGATACTCTCCTTCTGAAGATCTTAAAGGTGTGTTTGGTATGGAGGAAAATATTTTCCTGGAAAACAAGTGGATTTTTGACATATTTTTTCATGTTTGGTTGGTGAGTAGAAAATATTTTTTGGAAAATATTTCTTAGTGTTTGCTATATTTCTGAGAAAATATCTTTTATTTTTACTAGAGAGTAGAAAATGATTTTTGAATTGATATTAAAAATATTTTTTTTAAATAAACTTAATTTTTTTGGGGGCAGGGTTGTGTGGGTTGAAAAAATAAAAATATTGAAATTGGAAACATTTCCTAAAAACAAACTTTTAAAAAAAATTGGGGGGGGCGGGGTTTAGGGGATGGCGGGCGGGGGGGTCGGGAAATTGAAGTTGAAAAATATTTTTAAAAATAAGCTTTAAATTTATTTTTTTCAACAAAAAAATTGTACTTTGAAGTTGGAGGAAAGTTTTGTAAAAACAATTCCTTAATTTTTGAAGGGAAGTCATTTTCCCTAAATTTGAGAAAAATGAGTTGATTTGAAAAATATTTTCCAGAACATTTTACCCAACCAAACATGAGAAAATTGGAAAAGATTTTCCTTCATGCCAAACACACTCTAAATCTTGGCTTTTGACTAATAAATACAAATTAGTTTTCAGGGTTTTAATCTAATCACACCCATATAATGTGTTCAAATTTATTCCTACACGTTTTGGGCTATTTAGATAAATCTACGACGGTTTTTAGGGTAAAAATAATTAATCGGAGCTAGAAGGCGAAATTTAATTCGAGCGGATAATGAGGTCCATTTTTTCTCCGTATTATAGAAGATTCTGTCAGGTTAAAGTGTATCTAGTAGTAGTACTATAGATTGAGCCAACTAAAAGGTAAAGTCACTTTTTTGTTTAAAAATAAAAATATTTAAATTTAGCGGTGAAATCATAATTTTCATGACAGCAAAGCTTTCGTAAAAGACAAATTTAGCCTATTTTCTTAATGATGAGCGCAATTTTATACCCATTACTAACAAATTTGACCATTTTTTAAATATATATTATCACACATAAGTTGTCTTACGAATAAATATGATAATTATATAATAATTGCGTACGGATTGTATTAACACATAAATATGTTGATTATGGTTTTTAATTCAACAATTTGCTTAGTCAAAATAAAAATTAAGATTATCTTTTCGTCGTGTGCTATATTATATAAGATTATCTCATATACATGGGGTCAAATTTAAGTGTAATTTGTTCTAGATATATTGTATCCAAGTGGATCCGCATATATTTGGTATACATATATCGCAAATCGTGTTCGCCTCTCTCCCATCTCAGTCGTCACTCTCTCATGTATATAGTATCCCAAATACATGTGAATCACTCAGTACATATAGATAGTATCTAGTGTGATTCACATATGTCTGAGATACATACAAATCTCGCTCGCCTCGCTCCCCAATCTCACTCGCCTCTCTCCCTTTTTATGTATCTGGTATACAAAAATACATGTATCTAAGCATAAGATACGTAGATAATTCTAAATTAGTGGTACAATACATAATATTTTGAAAGTATAGATAATAATAATATATATAGTAGTGAAGTATGTCTAATTATATAGTTTTCTTATATTTTTAACTTGCATTGACCATATATTTTGAGAGTAGATTCTAAAAATTCACCTTTAACTATTTATTTGATATAAAATTTGACCAGATTTTCAAATTTTGGTCATCAAATATTTTGAAGTTCCCAACACTAAGATTTGTTTTTGGATTTTGGTGACTTCCATTCACAAAACTTCAAGAAATTTTAGGCAAGAAATTTATTTTTCTTCTAATTATATTAACTTTTGTCGTCTACAATTATAGTAGCATATTAAAATATTTTCCTATTACATTGAATTTTCGAAGATTTTGATATATAGATTATTTCATTTAAAATTGTGTTCTCACCTACTTTCCTCAATTTGATAAAGTCATTTACCATATAAGAATATTAATCTCTTTAATTTGAAAATTTTGATTTTATTTTTTATTTTTATGGTAAGTGCAAGACTATATTTTTTAAGTATCTATATAAATTTATTTTGGTACTATAATTTTATCATAATGAGGAGATTTGTTTTCATTTATAGTATGACAAGAAATTAATTACAATATTGAAGATTTTTTTGTATAAATAAGCAACACATTTTTTTGGAGAGCCTCATCAATTAACATATTATTTTTTATCCTTCTTCATAATTTGAGTCATGGCAGAAAAAAAGACTCTAGGATTTCAGAAGGTTCCGATGGTCAAAATAGATGATGAAGATGAACTTGACAATCTCGAGATCAAAGAAGAGACTCCAACTGATATTCCACACGACCTAGATTGTTTTACGTTTACCAGACTTTACTTAGATGAACCAAGTTGCCTAACGTGTTTCTTAGACAATGTAAAGACCGTAAAGTAAGAACGCAATATTTTATGTGAAAACACCCGGCTCAAAAGGTGTAAAAACCACGACCTGTTCCTCAACAGGATTTACCCCAACTTCACTAAATAACTACGAGCGTCAACCAACAAACAAGATTACAATAGTTTATCTAACCTAAAGAACAACTACTTAATCTCAATTCTACCACACACCTCCAAGGTATGTGTTCTCAGTGTCTTCGAGTTGCCCTCAACTTGAAGACTAAAATCCTAATATCAGATTATAAATTACTGATCTAGAAAATATAAAAATCACAAATACTAAGAAAACTTCCTAGATCTGTTCTTCAGTATTCTTTGATCAGCAGCACTTCGAAAATCAATCTCTCAATTGTTTTGCTCTGTGAGTGCGTAAATATTCTGAATGCCTCTTCTCCTATTTATGCTTTTGTTTCCTGAAGTCTTCTACTCCTTCAGTGACTCCTCATTTGTTTAACCACTTGATTTTATTTAGAGTTCTTCTTATACTGAGACTCCTTTATTAATTAGAAGTCCTTCTTGAAACAGTTTCTCATCAACTCACTTTGCCAACGTGTTCCTTGCATATTGTCATGTATCAAAATAATACTTATCCCAACACCAACTAATCAGACAACCGATGAGACTGGTATGGAAGAAATGTGGGAACCAATTAAGATATCTAATGCAGAGGATTTAAAAAAAATTGAAAGTCGATTGGATGAGATTGATTTGATGCTGAAAAATGTTGTTGCTTCGTTTGCACAAGCTCCTAAAAGAAATGCTAATGAAGCATGCAATGGTTCCTAATACATTTGAAGCCTCATGGAATGAAATAATTAAGTTTCTTAAATGTTGTTTTTTCCTTCTAAGTTTTAGTTTCTATTTTTATTTTAAATCTGATGGTGTTATTTGAATTTAGTAGTGATTTCCATTTATGATATGAATTTAGTGAACTGAAAGACTCGAATTTCTGTATTAATTATGAGTTCAATAGTTAAACTACTTATCATATGTTTCAGAATTTTTCACATATATGTCAATGATTCAAATCAAATGTGGTTAAATTGAATCTAGTTAATAGTACTATCATTTTGGTAGAAGTCTGAATTTTATAGATTCACAAGACTCAATAGTTTTGATCTATTTCTCTATCGTTCTCTATATATAGATGGTGTTTTAATTTGTAGCATCAGATGTGAGTTAGATCTCAAAAAATGATTCAAAACAAATATAAGATTAAAAATTTCTGAAATCTTGTATATATAAAATTGATGTTAGGTCTGATAGATATTTGAGGTGTTACACTACGTATTAAGGTGATTAGTCTTAGAAATTTGTCTGGATGGTCAATGTTACATGTTGTATTTGTATCATTATTTTAAATATAATAAATGTTTTGATTATTATTTAAATATATTTATATCGTATTATTATATAATAATTAAAATTTCTATTTTATGTAACAATTGATTTGATGAGGTTGTGTCGTTATCTTTTTTGTTCTTCTTCTCATTTATACCTTTTTCTTATTATTTAATAATTCTATTTAATTCTTCATCTCACCTTTTTATGATAAATCTACTTGGTATCATATTTTTTCTTATAGAATATTTTTATTTATCCAATAAAATGTTGGTATGTAATATTATGTGATAATAAGAAATAATATAATTTATTTAAATTTTGTATTCATTAAACAATATAATACGATTCGGTATGAAACCACATGTAACAACTATCCAAACATGCAGTTAGTTTGAATAACTGAGATTAAAGCTATAGACACTTCTTACATAGGTCAAAATAACTTCATTTAATTTAATCGTATATGGTTGCTTAATTAATATTTAATATGTTGAGGCTCGATTAAATTTAAATTTACACATTACATAACCTATTTCTGAATTCAATACTTCAATATGATTTTTTTCATTCTCGATTTTTTTTTTGGGTATTCTCAATAGTATTAAACATCAAGTACTTTCATAAGCCATCAGTTGACATTCCCATAAGATCTCTCAGTATCATTTAATTAATTACTTTTTAGTATACCTAATCAACTACTTTCATAAGCCGCCAATTGACATTCCCATAAGATCTCTCAGTATCATTTAATTAATTACTTTTTAGTATACCTAATAATTTTATTATTATTTAAAGGCTTTTAGAATAACAAGTCAAAATATGTACAATATCGTAAGCAAGGAAATATTCTAAGAGGAAGGTTCCCTAACTAACTTTTTTAAAAAAAAAAATTAAAATTAAAAATTAAAATAAGCATAGTTAAGTTATATACGAGGGATCCGTACATTCTTAAACAGATGTCTCGTATTGGAGCTTTTTAGAATGAAAAAAATCATATTAAAAGTGTCTCAGTCATATATAGGCCTTGTAACCTATGAATTCGAATTTAATTAGACCTCAATACATATTTCAAAAACCACAAAAATAAAATAAAATAAAATAAAGTTACATATTGAATTATTTATATTGAATTTAGGAAACTAATCATAAAAAAAGAATACATTCTTTTTAGCAGCCCCAGGTGGATATGGTTATGGTATTTCAATGATTGATGACTAGAAAAGTGGAGCTCAACCCACAATAACACATTTTCTCTGTCCCAATTTATGTGACACTTTTTATTTTTTGAGAGTCAAACAGTTTAAGTTTGACCAACAATTTACGCATGGAATCTTCAAATTTTTCTGAAATGAAATTTATATATTTGTAAACTACGTAAAAAGTATTATAAATCACAATAATTGATAATTCAAAATGTTTAAAAGATCTATGAAAAACTTACGATAAAAAATAAACTTGTTTGAATCTCGAAATTCAAAAAGTGTCACATTGAATAGGACGAATGGAGTATATAATAAATAATTAAAGCCATATGATGCTACTTTAGTGGTATTTAAATAGAATAATCTTGACTTAATTAATTTGCATTTTTTAAATTCTTATGAAATAAGCCTTCCACTCATATACACGAAATATTTTAGGACAGTCAAATCAATTCTCATATGAGCTTCCAAATGTTGTATTCATTCATTTGACCATAAATTAGAACTACTTTTCATTTTGTAATATTTCTTTTTATCAATTACTTTGGTTTCATTCATCTCCATGTAAATATTATTTCGGGAAAAAGGTTTGAAAAATGCTTTAACTTTGGCCAAAATTGTTGTTACGATACTAAATTTTATGGAGGACCTTTTACCCCCCTCCCCCCTACACTATTTAATAGTGTATTTTAAAGGTATATATGTGCACACGTCGACACATTACTATTTATAATGATGCAATATTTATGATGTTCACGTGGGCACATATATATCTTTAAAATACACTATTAGATAGTGCAGGGGTAAAAGATCCTTTCCAAAGTTTGATATTGTTACATCAATTTTGATCAAAGTTCGAATATATTTCAGACCTTTATTACTTCAAAGAGCTTATACATACATTGTTAATTTGTTGTACAATCACATATGCATTGACCCTTTTATTCAATTAAAAAAATCTTATAAAAAGATATTGCATAAGAGAAATGAAATTTATTCCTTTTAAAAAATATTCTTAAAACAAAATTCTAATTAATTATTTCCTTGTATGGACCACAAAAAGAACAATATCAGATAAACCAGAACATATATATATGTTACTACTAGGGGTCCTTCTCACTTTTAATTTTTTTAATTTTCAATTGGAACCACTATTTGTTATGCTTATTCAAAAGTACTAAGCAATTATCCATTTATTGATAATTAAATGTTATGATAAAGCGGTAAATACTCGTTTAATCTTAAATGATCTATGAATTAAGTAACAAATTCAGAACTTATTAAATTTTAAATTTTAATTCAATCTCTAAATCAAACATTAAAAAAGATATTGAACATCAAATAAAAACTACAAAAGATATTATTCATTCGATAGACAACTTAAAAAGAAGTGGTTAGAAGAAGAGAGTAGGAATATAATGAGTGGACTTTATCCATATTATTATTACTAGTAGTAGTTGTACTAGTAGAACTATAGAGTGAGCAACTTAAAAGCTAATGTGAATAATTTTTCTTCAAAAAAAATTCGACAAAATTCTATCTGTCATACCTAACCCGCTCCGGTTTAAATTTATTCCAACTTATAGTGATGACTATTTCAAACCAACATGCACCCTAAAATACAGTGATGCCCATCCTAATTCACTAATGAAAAAAATATTTCAAGAACACTAATCAAGAACTTAAATTTCTCAATATTTATGGATAGATTCCCAAAAGAAATTCATGATTAATTTGGGGGTGAACGAACCCAACACTATGGACACTTACATACCTCTTAGGATAGAATCCTTGGCGAAAACGAACGCCTTGAACCTTCCCTCTTTTCCTCTTCTTGAACTCTCTTCTAAAACCCTAAGCGTAATTAGGATTTGTAAAACTGAACCAAATCAGTTTAGACCCCTAAATATTACTAAAAATTGTTTTAACTTGATGGGGTAAGGAAAAGACTAAAATACCCCTTATATTTTTGAGTAACTTTCCTTAAATGAACAACTTGACTTCAAACAGACATATCTCCCTCATACGAGCTCGAAAATTTGCAAACTCAATGGCGTTGGAAAGAGGACTCAGAGATATTTGATTTGATATCTTATGGGTCTCCTAACTCATACTGTGCTAAAAGTTATGGTCGTTTGAAGTTGACCCAAAACATAGAAGAACTTAGGAATGACTTGAATGAACTTTCTTTAGTTCTTTTAGGAACTCAAGGTGATAAATCTAGCGACCTTAAAAGTTAAGAAAATTTTATATTCCTCGGTAATATCTTACTCACAACGAAGAATGGTTCGAGTCTTAGCTCAAAAAATTTCCAAGGTATTACATTATCTCCTCCTTGGGATCATTCACCCTCGAATGACGGCTTGACAGGGTATGGAAGGGGTTACTCTCACTATCTCTTCTGACTTAAGAACTTGCCTACTAACACAGGCTAGAATGATTCGTTCCAAGAGTTGGGACCTTCTATAGTGCCTAAATCAAGAACGATGCTATTGTGAACATAGTCACACTCTCTCTGAAGTTACCTTATTTGAAATAAAGGAAATCTGGGCATGAAGTAAGAATAGGAATACCATGCCTTGGGTAATATGACTGCTAAATATTAAGCTTAGCAACATTCCTCAACTACGCTCTTCTTTCATTATACCATACCTCATTGGCTGCAACTCATAGTTCCCTTAAGGGTACATGACTTCTCTTACCAAGGCCTAAGTCTAATGACACACTCTTACTCTATTCAAGCTTAACCCAAATCCTAAGGTTCAGGTTCTATACCTCTCTATAGGGAATCTCATCCTAAGAATATTGCTCTTTACCACCACATTAAATCAACATTGGGCTCATATCAAGAACCACCTAATGTTTAACAACATCACATTCAAGCTTAGCATTCGAACAACTCCATGGACTCTTACTAACTAACTCCTTAAGAAGTTCTCATTCTCTCATCATCTCTGTCATAACAACTAGAATTTCCCGCTTTACTACTTGAAACCAACTAAGGGATCTCATTTAACTATTTCTCATAGTAAAACCTCATCCTCCTCTTCCTCCTTATTTGTAACCTTAGATGGAATTATAACACCATCATTATTATGATAAGAACATTAACCTTGTTCTTCTAATATTACTCCACCACTAAAAGGACCTCTGAAAAGATATCCCACATATTCTTTTGAGCTCATTACTATCTTATTCTCAACACATGGTTTATTTCTCATCTTATCAGGGGGGGGGGGGGGGGGGGGGGGGGGGGGGGGGGGGGGGGGGGGGGGG
>JAJOOO010002599.1:0-79816 GCA_029582685.1 Solanum piurae
CATTACTTCATGAATTACCTTGTATTATGTATTGGTTATGAATTGCTTGGTAATTGAAGTATGAATGTCCCATGAAGGGTAAGAAGGTATGAAGGTTGATTCTTCTTTGAACTCAAGTATGAAAAGTAAATTACTTAGATTGTAATGATGCTATACCTAATATGTTATTGTGGTGTTGATGACCTAGTTTCTTCAACCTTAACCCTCTACACTTGAATTAGCTATGAAGTATGTATGTATGTTATGGTATGATTATTATATGATTGAAAGGTAGTTCTCATGATTATAATATAATGTAAAGTGAAAGGTTTACTCACTTGCTAAGTGCTTCCAAAGTGAAAGGATTATTACTCACTTATGAACACATATGAGCTATTATGGTAAGATGTCTACATAAGAGTCTAGTAAAGGCTAATGTGAACTTATTTGATGACTAAAGATGATTACAAAAGGGAATTAGATGCTTAGCATCGAAAGGGCATGTAAATGAGATGGGGGTCTCACGTTTAGTAAGTCCGTCTCCCTACATGGGTTTCCTCACGTTTAGCAAGTCCGGATTACCCACGGTATGTGTTGTCTCATTAGATGGAAACCCCCACGTTTAGTAAGTTAGGGTTTCTAGAAGCAATCTCCTTGACCCTTAACTATGTGCCCACATAAGACTTTAGCTTAGGTGATCCACCTAGATAGCTATGTACAAATGGTCACACCTTAGGCAAGTGTTTACCCTCTCTTTTCGGTGTGGGAGTAGAACACCGGATTCCATGTAGCTCTCATGGTCTATATCGATTATTGCAATATTTCCCTAATGTAAAAGTAAATGAAGGTATGAAAGGTGTGAACTCTTACTAGGGATTTCTTATGGGTTTCTACATAGTGTAATGGAGGGTATGGGACTTATCTTGCACATTGCACTGGTAGTATCCTAAGAGATGGTTGTAGTAGTGTTCTCTTATGATTATGATGGTTATGACTTATGTATGTTGAAGCTATGTTATGTATTATCGTTATGAATATGGTAAGTTATGATGATATATGATCTTATGAATGTATGCATGAAGTAGGTTGCTTAATGTGATACTTGTCTTTGAATAGGGTTATGGGGTTCTATTCTTTGCATTGCACTAGTATTGCTTGGGTTGTCTACATGTTGGGATGATACTATGTTGGTTTGGACTATGATGCTTATTTTGTGTGCATATTGGATTTACTTGGTAAAAGCATGTTTTGACTAAATGTCCTTTTATGCATGTTTCAATGGTTTTTATGCATAGTAGCAATACTTAGTACGTGTGTTATACTAACCCATATTTTCTCCCTTTTCCCCAATATTTAGGTTCGGGCCGTTGAGAATTCAAGCTTACTTCTCAAGACACTTGGAGTAGCTTCCCCAAGTTGGTGAGTCCTCAGGTCCGAGGACAAGACCATATGATCTAGCTTCTATGTTAGTTCTTTGCTTATGTTGAAAGACTATGTTGTACTTTCATATTTCAAGACTTCTTATTGATGTAAGGGCTAAGTCCCATTTTAGATACTTCTATGTCTAGATGGTACATTGTGACGAAGTTAGATTTTATTTTTCATATACGAAGTGAAGTTGAACTTCCAAAGTAAAAGATATAAATTTTCCGTAATTTTATTCTATGATACATGTTATGATGAATGCTAAGGGCTTGTATAAGACCTCTTCGAGGTCGAATACATCGGTAACGACTAGGAGGTGCTCTTGGGTCATCACAGTGTCTAACCCTAATCTGCAAGGAATTAGTAGTGAATCCCTATGGCCTACTTGTTCTATATGTGGAAAGACACATGAGGGTAGGTGCTTAGACGGCATGGAGGGTTTCTTTAGTTGTGGTGAAAGTTGTCACAGAATAAGGAATTGTCCAAAAATGAACGTTTAGGGAAGAAAAGGTAAGCAAGTTCCTCCTAGAAGCTCAGATGTGAATTCTCCAAAGCAGAATAAGTTCTATGATCTCCAAGCTAGAGGTGAATAAGAGTGTCCTCCAGATGTGGCTACCAATATGTGTTTTATGCTTTATTGGATTCTAGTGTTGCTTTGTATTTTATGACTTGATAGGAATTGATATGCTAGACTTTGATGTTGTCTTTAGTGTGAATTGGTTGCATTATTGTTATCTTTTATTGATAGTAGAACCTGATATGGTGATTATTAGTTTGGGTATGTTGTTTAGTTTGAATAGTCTTGTGTGATGGATGTGAAAGCTTTGTGATAACTTGATCCGACCATAGAATTGAAAGAAGCGGTGCTTAGAAAGTCCGTTTGGGCTTTCTCCCAAGGGTGATATGGTGTGCTTATATAGAAAGGTCGTTATGTTTTCCTAATGTTCATGATTTGGATTACGTGAAAGTTTTCACATTTGAAAGGTGTAATGAGTTTGTGAAGTTTAGTCCCCATTTTGTAGGCCCATAGGAGATATTGAGATGTGTTGGTAACGTTTCTTATGAGCTAGAGTTTCCTAATGAGATGGCATCGGTGCATCCAATTTTCTGTGTTATAGAAGTGTGTTGGAGATCCGACATTCATAGATCCTTAGAAGGGTTGGAAGTTAATGAGAATCTCTCTTATGAAGAAGTATTGGTTGAGATCTTATACCGGCAAGTTAAGCTATTGAAAAACAAGGGAGTTGCTTCCGTGAAAATGTAATGGAGGGATCTTTCAGTTGAGGGTGTCACTTGGGAGGCCGAGGCCAATAATATATCCCGATATCCTCATCCTTTTTCCTTCTACTCCTCCTCTAGTCTGAAATGAAGAGTTCCTCATGGTTTGTTCTTTGTGTGAAGTCATATGTGTTTTAGATGTTTTCATCATTTCCTTATGTTGTGCATGTTCATGAAAAACTTGTGTTTTGAAAGAAAATTGGCTTGCATGAATTATTTTCCTCATTTTGTAGTGCATTGAGTATAAGTTACCTATAGACTTCATGAGATGCGTTGTGAAACATGCCTTAGCTTGTAGTTGAGATGTATGTTATCAGTATAGATTTCATATAGGCTTCTTCACAATGTGTTGAGCATGCTTTTAGCTTGGAGATGATAGTACCTCCTTGAACATGTAAAATGTTAAAATTTCATACATTTTGGGTTGCTAGATGTAGTTCCGACCTTCCATGTGATGCATTGAGCATGGATAGATTGGATTTGATTATTCCTCCTTGGTTGTGTGCATTTAGATGAGTTGCATGCATCAGGGCTTGATAGTCTTGATTTGATTCCTTTAAGAAGTGCCTATTCGAGGATGAATGTTCCCAATGGAGAGATATTGTTAAACTCTGAATTCGAGATAGAGGGCATGTCATGTTAGAACTTTAAGGTACCACCTCACAAGGACCAACCACGGCTCGTGAGTGGGTCCATACCGTATATGGCCTCGTGGATGGTCACCAAACAAACTCCCTAAGGCAATAACCACGCCCCGTTGATGGGTCTAGGACATATTGTTAGGGGAACCGTAGGTCCCCAAGAAGTCTCCGAACCCAAACCACGTTTGACCAGGACGGATCGTAGGTCCATCTACGGTCTGTCAACGGGGTCTCGTGGTTCAAGCCTGGACAATTAGTTTAGGGGCACAATGGGACTTTTCACTTTTAATTAGAATTAAGTGGTGCCGTTTTACCATAGCCTAGACCACCTATATAAGTACTTTAGACCCCTAAATTCATTCATTCTTGATCATTATTTCAAAACTTCAAAGAAATCCCAAAAGTCCTCTCCCAAATATTCTTTCTCTAGAAAGTTGAAGAAGAAGAAGAGGGTTCAAGCTAGGTCAAGTCAAGTCTCCAATATTCAAGATTTTGTGGGCTTTGTAATCAAGGTATGATGGTTTATTCATCCATGGAGCCCTCATGTTCTCCCCAATTTAGAAGAAGAATTCTCCAAGTCTAATTAGGGTTTCTTGTAATGTTATGTGTAATGATCCAATTGAGTGGATTATGCTTGTTTATGATTGAATTTATAGAATTACATGTTTTAGGTTGATTGCACATGAACCCATGCCTAACCTATTATTTTAAGATGAATTTGATATAGATAAGTTTTATGCCATGAAAAGGGAAAGTGAGGATTTCGATTTAATCTTTTAGGATTGATGAGATCCATTGTAGATTGCTTGAGATTGCAGTATATAGATATGAATTGCTGGAGAGTGAATCATGTGGACAAGAATTGATTCAAATCAAGTATATATGATTAATTATGACTTGTAGGCTTTGAGATTAGAATGTTCTTGAGACTAAGGCTTATATGTTGAATTATGTCTATTAGGTCTTTGAGAGTAATGCTTATGTGTTGAAGTATGTCTAGTAGGGCTTTGCGAGTAAACTTTATATGTTGAAGTATGTCTAGTAAGGTTTTGAGAGAAAAGTTATATGATTATTTTTTAATTGTAGATAGAATTGTTGTGGAAGGACATACCTACATGATCTTCTCTATGTATGTATGAATGAATAATGCGAAAGGTCTTCTCACATAGAATAATTCTAGGTCGAAAGGCTCTCTCACCTAGAATGAATCAAAGCATGGATGAACTATAATGGCTTGAAGTAGTGATATGAAATCACTTCATGAATAGCTTGACTTTGTAAGAAAAGACCAAACATGGTAGCTTGACAGAGTAGATCTCATGGATAACCTTGGATTGAGGAATAGTACCATTCCAATGGTTAGCTTTAACTAAACACAATAGAGTGCTTTGCATGGTATCTTCACTTGGTGAGGCCACACCATATCATTGGTAGCTTGGATTGAGCAATAGTACCCTTCCTTGAGTAGCTTGGACTTGCATGAGAGGATTCTTTCCATGATAGCTTGGTCTAGCATAATGAGTTGCTTTTCCTTGGTAGCCTTGAATTGATAAATCGTAACCATTCATGAGTCATAATTTGTCTTGGACTAGTAAATAAGAAATCTTCCATGAATAGTAAGAATATCTAATGAGAGACTAATCCCTAATAAATGTAGCACAGTCATGATGAAACAAGATTACTTCAAGGAAGTATTGAAATGTTTTGATATGAGATTACTTGTTCTAGTGTTAGATTAGCGTGGATTGTTGCTTGAGTTACCTTCCTTGATATGTATGACTAGAGGTGGATGATCTATGTATTGTGTATGAAAAGTTGAGGTTAGTTGAGAAGTGTTCCTCTTATAGTATGATGATTTATGTCCATTGAATGTGGTTATGACTTATATTGTTATCTCTTATGCTTATGGTATATGTCTTATGTTCACTAATGCCTATGTTATGCTTATGTTGATGATTTATTCAAGCCTTCATATTAGTACATTTTTTATTTAACGCATACTCTTGCTTACATTCTTATCAAATTTAGAGTCTGGCGATATTGACTTCCATCCCTGTGGATAGGTTCATAGTAGAGCAAGGAGTGAAGATTTGGTAAGTCCTCATAGCACTCGAGGATTTGACCACCTTTCCTTTAAGTCTTTCATTTTGATGTTTAGAACTATTGAATGGGATGTGTCCCTAAGACTTTCAAGTATTTGATGGTTTGAGAAAAGTGTTATAGACTTCCGCTTCGTTTTATGAAACTTTGATGTTATTGAGAATATTTTAAATTTTCTCACCATTTTCTATTATCCTATTTTATGACATGCTAAGTTGCTTGTATGAGGCCTCTCGAGGTTTTGTATGTCATGTTATACCTAGGGTGTACCCTTGGGTCGTGAGATTTTATATATAAAAAGTAGAAGTTTAAAACACTTGTCTCATCAAATCCATCTAATACAATAGAATGGAATTGGGCCTAACCCATACATCATGTCCAAAAGAGAAATAAATGAAAAGTAACTTAAACAATGTCAGTCCGTCCTCGAGGCATGAGCACTTACCAAAGCTCGAAATATCTCAAGTCAACCTATAGCCACGAAACTGATGACCCTGACCGTCAGACCCTACATTTGGAAAAAATGTAGGTAAGAGTATGCGTTAGTACAAAATAATGTATCAAGTATGATAGCCATGCATAAAACATTCTAAAAGGTACATTTCATTTTATGACATACAATTGATTAAACTAAAACACGATATAAAAGAATTTAGAAAACATACTTCATAAAACATTGTCAATGCAAGCTAACATCATCTTTAAAACCTTTGAACTCAAATGTGATACTTCTTGAAGTAAACTTAGTTCATTATTAATGTGGAAACTAGTATTAACCGACATAAAGACCATGTGAGATATAAGATGATCCCTCTGTGTCTCCCACACCGAAAAGGGTTTTTCTACTTGCCGAAGGCAGAACCATGAACTTCTAGCTTAAGTGGATCCACTAGCTAATCATCCTATAGGGGCACTTCGTTTAAGGTATAAGAATATTGTTACTAGAAACCCGGCCTCAACTAATGTGAGGGCTTCCATATGAATAGAATTCTTCTAGAAACCCGGCCTCTACTAACGTGAGGGCTTCCATCTCATATCAATTTCTACTCGGTGCTAAGAATAAATCTCACAGAGTAGTTATTAATTCTTGACATAACTTATCATTAATAGTCATGGGTAATCACCTCTTGTCTTATCATATGATAGCTCCTTAGACCATGCGTGAGAAAACCTTTGACCATTCATGATCACTTTTAATCTTTGATTGAATTAGGTGAGAAAGTCTTTCAACCTAAGAACCCTTATTATGTGATAAAACCTTTCACATCATTCTAGAATGTTTTTATAAGAATATCATTTCAATAACACAATAACAACACCATCATTGTTACTTTACTCTCAAAGCAGCCTTAAAACAATTGCATAGATTTCATAAGAAAATGCACAAGTTCATAATTTACCTCTTGAGGTTCAGAACCCACTGTATATCATAAATATTTAGAAAACATAGGTTAGATATGGATTTTATTGTAAATCTATGTAAAACTAGCAATACACGCTTAGTATCATAAAACTCTACCTTTACATTTAAAATCCCACATCAAATGATTCATAACTTGAAAACATGGGGGTTAAATGGGTTCATGGGGGAAATCATCATAAAATCATAGTAATTCATCAATTCATGCACAATAGAATATAATTCAATCATTTAAATCAACTTTGAAGAGAATACATGGCAATTGAAGAAAACCCTAACAAATTGGAAATTTCTACCTTTTGAAATAGGAGAATTTGGGAACTCCATGAATGACAACTATCATACCTTACTATCAATGACCAAAGAAATTGAAGGATCCAAGCTTTCTCATGAACCCTAGATTGAATCTACCTCTTCTTCTTCAAGTTCTAGAGAGAGAAATATTTTGGGCAGAGGATTTGATCTTCTTTTGTGATTTTGGAATAATGAAGTGAATGAATGGAATTTGGGGGTTAAAATGCTTATGTAGGGGTCTTAGACATAGAAAATATTATGTAGTATAGGAATACATTATTTAAGAAAAAACCCAACTAACCCTTAAAATAATTGCCAGCCCACGACCGATTGACCATGGTCGACGGGCCGTCTTGCACAGCCCTCGGTAGATATAGAGAGTTTGGGCTGACCTAGGGACACCTAGACCATGGACCATGGTCTTACTGACGGACCGTTGGGCAGGAAGTGGTTCCTTTACTTGATACCTCTTGGGTGGCGAATCCACATACCCACCTACGGTCCGTGGTCCAACCTACAGGCTGTGTCACAACCCAGGGGTACCCCCTAGATGTAACAAGGCGTACAAGACCCCGAGAGGCCTCATACAATCCCCTTAGCATGCCATAACCTGAGATAATAGAAATGGGCGGAAATTGAAAACATTTTAATAACATCAATGTTTCATAAAATGGAGCGGCAGACTATTTCACTTGTCTCAAACCATCTAAAACATGAATATTCTTGGGACGCAGCCCATACAATACTTCTAAACATAAAAATAAAGACATAAGGACATAGTGGTCAAGCCCTCGAATGCTATGAGGACTCACCAAAATGTCTCTTTTTGCTCTACTAAGAACCTAACCACGAGGATGGAAGTCAATATCACCGGACCCTACATTTGATAAGAATGTAGGCAAAAGTATGTGTTAGTACAAACATGTACTAAATATGATGGCTAGCATAACTCATCAATAAATGCATAACATAATTGTTAGTCAACATAAGACATAGGCTATGAGCATGAGAGATAACAATATAAATCATAAGCATGGACAATGTACATAAGTCATCACAACATAAAGGGATACTCCATAAAGTAACGTAAAGGCATACATAGCCAAGACATGCATAATCTTTGACTAATCTTACTCATCAATGTAGGCAACCTTAGGCCATCATTCAAACATATCATCTATCATTCTCATTTTTAACTTATATTTTATAGACATGGGGATTCACCTCTAGTTATACATCTTATGTGAGGCCATTCAAGCAACAATCCAAACATTTCATTTAACATGAAAAAATTCACATTACTCTTTCTTTACTCTCACGACATGGGGACTCACATCTCTATGTCTATTATAAAGGCTAATGAGTACTCACCTCTTCCCTTACTTGTATAGTCATAGGTATTCGCCTCTATGACCATTTTAGGGAATCATAGGTATTCGTCTCCATGCCCACCATTAAATGATATAGGTATTAGCCTCCACATATTTTTACAAGGATCATAGGTATTCGTCTCCATGTCCAATTTGATATGATATAGGTATTCACCTCCACATCATTTTATAGGGATCATAGTTATTCGCCTCCATGATCAACAATAAAAACTAATGGTCAATCAGCTCTTGTCTTGCTTTAAGAGTTATAGAATAAGGGTAGTCACATGAAACTCCTCATCACATGACATGGGTACACCTCATGTTTATCATCTCTTGCTTACTAACTTAGGAATATGGGAACGCACGTCACATATGTCTCATATGAAGGTCTTGGGGAATCACCTAAAACCTCATGTAATTTTATAGTCCTTTGAATTAGATTCATTTTAGGTAATCAAACCTTTCAACCTAGAATCATTCTATGTGAGAAAATCTTCTCACATCATGTTCATTATGTGTCCATGAGAAGTGCCTTTCAATCAACACAACAAAAATATCACAATCGTTAACACTTCACTCTCAAAGTATTCTTAAAGAATTTACATAGATATCATGAAAACATGCCAAATCTCATACATTCATATAATGGATCACGTGGATAAATCCTTCCACAACAATCCTATCTACAATTCAACATTTATAATGTAAGCTTTACTCTCAAAGCCCTAGTCATCATAGTTCATCATGCAAGGTTTACTTTGAACGTCATACTAAACATAACTCATCATACTAGCTTTACTCTACAAGCCCTACAAATCATCATTCACCATAGATACCTTAATCTCAAGACAATCCTAATCTCCAAGCGTACAAGTCATACCTTATTACAGATACTTGATCTTGATCAATTCACATCTATATACTTTCATCTTAAGGAACATAATCATAGTTCATCATGTTGCCCCCAATATCAAGCCCTACTAACCATGATTCATCATACATGCATTAATCACATTCAATTCATGTCTATATGCTTAATTATCAAGAGGTCTACAAAATACCTCATTAATTCTAGAAGATTACATCTAAGTCCTCAATATCCCCTTTCATGGCATAAAACCCAATTCCATCAAATTAATCTTTATAGACATGGGTTAAGATCGGGTACATGTAAAATCATCTTAAAAACATGTAATTCCTTAAACTCAATCATAAAAAAACCGTAATCCACTCAATTGGATCAATACCCATGACATTAGAAGAAACCCTAACTAGAATTGGGGGAATTCTTCTTCTAAATTGGGGAAAACATGGGGGCTTTATGGATGAAAGGAATTCATTAATTAATAAGCAATCGTAGCTTGATTACAAAGCGTACCAAACTTGAGGAAATGGAGACTTGACTTGACCTAGCTTGAACCCTCTTGTTCTTCTTCAACTTTTTAGAGAGAGAAATATTTGAGAGGATAAACTTTGGGATTCTCTTGGGGATTTAATTTGGGTCTTGAGAAATTATTACTTGAATGGTGAGTTTAAAGGGTTAAAATAGCTTATATATGTGTACAAAGCCTAGATAAAATGACCTCACTTAATTCCCCCTTCAATTGGAATTTCCCAAAAAGACCTTAATTGGGTAGCCTAGTGCCAAGTTTCACGGCAGGCTCCACGAGCCGTGGTCCTCACTACTGGCCGTGGTCCTTGGTCCAGTGGCTAGTCAACCATGTCTTGACCTCCAAAAGTTGAAGGCATCTTTACGGGGCTTCCCACGAGTCGTGGTCTTCACCACCACTGGCCGTGAAGTGGCTCGTAAAGTTGAGCCATCTTGGTCAGCCTCAAGGATAGCTACTGCCTTAGCCACAATGGGCCACACCACAAGCTATGTTCCTCACCACTGGTCGTGGTGGTGGTCGTGAAGGTGAGATAGTGCTTGAAGGAAGCATGGGCAGCCTTTGACCCTTCCCCTTGACCCTTGCTTCTTGCCTTGTCTCTTGCCCCCTAGTCTTGACTTATTGCCCTCATACTTTGCCCTAGTTGGCCTGCTAGACAACAGGGTGTTACAGGCCGTGGTTGGCCCTCGTGGATGGCACCTAGAAGTTCAGAAAAATTCTTCGAGGCCCTTTCTCGAATCTGAGGTGTTAAACTTGTTTCCCCATTTTGATGTTAGTTAATCATTTTTGATAGCTATCAATGAATTTCTTTTGGGGATAATGACTTGTCTTAAAAATATATACAAAACCTTCAATTTACTAGGCCTACCCTTGGCATAAAAGAGTCACATATTTGGTTAGGACGTGTGATATTTGTTTTCTTGTTTGTGTGTTTGGACTTTTTATGTGAATATGTTTCTTTGAATGAAGACGTTCTAGTGAGACCCTTTCCAAAAGATCTCTCAAAACTCCCAGAAATATAAAATGCAAGTCAATATCCCAATGTTTGACTAAAATACTCTTCGAGCCTTGAGTTTCTCAATCAAAGCTAAATTCCATTACCAAATCCTAAAACCTTACTCTATTATCTCACGAAAGGTGGAAATTGTTGTTAAGATTGAAATAAACCAAGGTGTTGAGGTTGAACTTACTAAATAAGAATTGATGTTGAAACTGCACAATCTCAGTCAAGAGATTTGAGAAGTAGACCATTGAAGTAAACTTTGCCAACGCATCCACATTAGCAAAAAGTGTTTCAATGGACGCATCGATGGAAAGTTGATATGTTTGACTAAATGATAGCCATAACCTTGAGAAATAAAGAAGACAAAGTGCTCGAGATCAAGCCTAAGGTTTTGGAGAAAAAAGCCAAAAAAGAGACTGATGATGCACTATATTTCGGGAAACTCAAAGAAGGAGATGAAAAGATTATCCTCCAAATTTACATTCGATACTATGACATATGTCCTAAAATTATTCTATACACCACAATATATCAAGATCTTTAATTTGTGTCATGGACACCCTACAACCTATCAGCGGATATACTTCTGAGGTGAACCCCAAAAATGCAGTCAAGAAATGTGTCTACCATCACAACCAAAACGGGCGTATGCGGATGAATGCATGGATTGGCTATGTTTTATGACATTGTCACCAATGATAAGATATACTATATATAGAGGCGTCACTCTGTCCTTCTCTTTGATCCGCTGGAACCTGGCATGCGGATTATGGAGAATGCTTCGATATACAATCATGACTTCACAACTTTTGCGGAATCATATATGAGCATCAATAATAACTTGGTTCAGGGTGGGATCTTATCCCTTATGAAGGAAAGAGGAATTACATAATTTTTCTTTGGACGTGAAAATGTTGAAACTTTTCCTTATCATAACATCGAGGATCATGACATTGAGAAATATCTCACATTTTATTACGATGTTGAATAGTTTGTCAATCAAGGAAGAATTCGGATAAAGTACCCCGTTCGTTATCTGGGAAGGGTCCCATAAGAAACATTTAGATTTTTAGAAGAAGAAGCCTTGAGAAAGGCGTAGTTGATATTTTTAGGAGTTTTTATGTTTTCAATATTTTTGGAATCAAGTAATGAATGAAAGAAAATCAGAATCATCCTTGTAAGAGTCGAACTAGGTAGGGACTGATTTATCCTTCAGAGATACGTAGGTAGCATTTCAAGGCCTGACCCCCTATATTTTAAAAGCATTCTTCTCCCCATTAATTTTGTACAAGTAAATAGTGAGTTCACATCGATAGAGGACAAGAGATGCGACCAGAATACCTTGGCTCAGGGATAGTGAACCTTCCTAATTCACTAGTCTGGAAATTAAATAAGAAAATTCCTACTTTTTTTTAAAATCGGTACCCGATGCTCATGGGTTAATCCGCCCTCAAACAAAGAAACTCCTATGTGTTTATATGCCCTCAATGTAATATTTTTCATCATGTGTCATGAACTAAGAATAACTGATTTTCCTTTGAGTTAATTTTCTTTGACACGTACTTAGAACTAATATGTGTTGATAAGTTTTTTGAACACCCTTACTTTACGAGATTCAAAGATCCTATAGATTCCTTCCCTGAACAAAGTCTACTAGAAGGAAAATGAACAATGGTTGACAACAAAGAAGAGATTGGTCTGACAAAAGTTGTTGTAGTTAACCTTCTACCTCTGATAAAAATGAGTTAATTGTGCAATTAATGCAATAGATTGTCGGGATAAGGGTTGAGATGCAGAGAAATCAATTTTGCCAAATCCAATTTTTGTTGTCAACACACCAGGCAATGGAAGGCATCCTCTCTACATTCTTCTTTCGAATTCAAACGCAGAACTTGTACTGAACCCACCCTCCAACCTTGCTCAAAATCCCACCGCCATTGACTTAACTTCCACCAATCCCCATCACCCCACTTCTTCATATCCAAAACGGCCACCTCTTCAAAAATGCAACCCTCATACCTTCCATCCCTCTCAAAATCAAAATATAAACAATTCTCAAACCTTTCCCCATCCTAAATTCCAAAATACCAACACTCAAGCGTTCCCCAAATATATAATGACCTTGAAAACACCTAAAACTTTTCCAGCGCTCAATCCTTGCTCTAAAAAATTACTTTCTGAATCCCAATCCACAATGACCCTTATGCTAATTGCTCAGAACTCGTTTATGATAAAGAGAAGGAAACATAGTGGAGGGCTAAGGAAGAAGTGGAAAAGAACAATATAAAGGAAGAGATAAAGAAATCTATGAAGGAGATTCATTTTACTTCAAAAGTTGTTCGATTGAATTATGAAGATTTATGCAACCATCAAAATTTTGACCTTTGAGAAGGTTTGAAGGTGTCGAAGTTCGACACTTTAAGAGGAACTAGGAATTATTTATATCATCTAAGAGCTTACTATCACGAGTTGGTAGGAAAAAATCCTTGTTAATGCAGTTCTTTGGCCGAAGATTAATTTGATAAGCGTTGGAGTGAACACCTCCCAAGAAATGAAGAAATGGTCTAGCTTGAATGCACTGGCTAAGGATTTCGTCAAATGGTTCAACTATAGTGTAGAGATTGTTCAAGATCAATACTCTTTGGAGAAGATCAAATATAAATAAACCGAAAGTTACCATAAATATGCTTGTAGATGAGGAAATAAATTTCTAGTGTCCATCCTCCTATGTCGAAAATTTTTTTATTGAAGAATTTGTACGTATTCATGAGCCTAAATATTACGATAGGATAATATTGCTCATTGGAGAAAAATTTATAGTGATAGTCAAGGTAGGTGAGACTATCGAGGATGGGCTAAAGACCGGGAAGATTGCCCATGTCACTGCCTGAGTAGAATCTTCTAGCTTACTAAAGAAGAAGAAGAGGGAAGATGTGTCTTATGTTTCCTACATGTCTGAGGGATGGAAACATACTAGGAGATCTTCACCTTATAGAGGTAATCTCGGAACTCCGAAGAATTCATATCTGATCTGTTATACTCAATCTAGTTATCTTACTCCTCTCCTCTACCAAAGTACCCCTTGCAGTTTTTAAACTCCCCCTCCAAGCTATCAAATTCTCCTACCTGTTTATAAAACTTTACCCCCACAACATCAAAATTCCCCCCGACTTATTAAGCTTCATCCCTTAACTTTTCAAACATTCAAACTCCTCCCCTATTTATAATATCCCATCTCCATAATACAAAAATATTCCACCAAATTATCAAAACCATTCATAACCGAGGTTTCAAACACCTCCACGCCAAAATGCTCCAAACTATTTCCAAGTACCTCCCCCTCAACAAAGAAATTATTATCCACCTTGTCCTTATTTGGAGAAGAAAACTACAAGAAATTGCACATCTCTCATTGAAAGTCGGACAAAGTTGTTTGAGCGATTGAATGTGGCAGGCATAATTCATTCAGTTGAGCCTAATCCAATTGACACGAGCTCTAGATTCTACAGAACTGATTGAAGGTGAGTTTATCTTTCCAACAAGGTTGGCCACGATACTGATGGTTGTATTTATTTGAAGCACAAAATACAAGATTTTATCGACCAAAAATAGGTCACTCTACAGAATGTTGTGCCCCGTGTCAATAGTAATCCTTTTCCAAACCATGGTGGTGTAACTATCAACATTATAGATATGAAAGATGCCTTTGTGTGAGACAAAGGAAATACTCCTGTCCTGTCTTTATAACATCGAGAAAGTTGTGGATTCATTGTACATAAAATATAAGAAGGAATTTGTTATTATGACACCCGAAAAAGTTTTTGCTTTGGTGCCAAGGGAAATTCCTATGAAAGAGAGGTTTGTGATTAAAACTTCTACCAGTCAAGAAATGACCAGATCCGGTAGATGTTATATGCCAGAAGAATTAGCCCAGGGATAGCACAAGAAGGAAAAATAAAAAAGGCCAATCACTGAAGTGGAGGCGGAAGAATTTTGGCAAAAAATGCAACGAAAGGACTATTCCATTGTGAAGCATTTGGAGAAGACCCCAACTCAAATAGCTGTGTGGGACTTGTTGATGATCTCACAACTGTATAGACAATCTATGATGAAGACTCTCCACAACACTTATGCATTCGTGGGCACAAATAATGGCAATTTGGGAGCTACGGTAAGCCAAGTCATTTAGGGGAATTACATCAAATTATATAATGAAGTTCTACCCTTTGAAGGTGCAATGCACAACAAATCTTTACATGTCACTATCAAGTGTCGAGATAAGCATATAAATTGTGTGTTGATTGATGACAGATCTAGTTTTAATATTTTTCCACTATCCAATTTCAAACTATTTAATTTTGACTTGGGATAGGTTCACTAGAACCAAGTCAACGTAGAGGCTATTGATGAAGGATAAAGAGACACACTAGGAGCGGTAAATTTTGGGATTCAAATTTTCATACAGAGTTCTTAGTTTAATTTTAGGTAATGGTATCAACACTAATTACAACTTGCTATTGGGAAGACCATGGATCCCTATGGCCAGCGTTATGCCTTCTATCCTCCTCAACTGATGAAGTTCATAAGGAATGACCATGAATTTGTCATTTATGGTGAAGGAAGTCATTTAAATTGATATGCACCAATTGTTTATACGGTCGTCAGATGTTCTGATTTTCTACCTGATGGAGATACTAAATCCCATTGGTGGTGATTTGGCTCCATAGTTCCCTATTCTTTTCGTCTAAAAGATGATAGCCATTGTCATGCTTGGAACTGGTTTTGAAGAAGGTTTTGCATTATGGAAGTATTTTTAAGTAATCGTCGAGCCTATTTAAATTCCCGTTAGAGGGTCAAAGTTTTGTTTGGGATATGTTCGAATGGAAGATGATGATATAAAAGTGATGTGCAAGAATGTTGATCGGGTGTTGGCAAGTCCAATACCTCACTTATATCACTCGTTTCCTTTGCGGGAGTATATCAATGATGGCGATCTTGGGGAACGAATTTTTAATCTTTTTGAAGAAGTTGATGCAATCTTGGAGAAGGAGACCGAGACATAAAGCATTCGTTATGCTGAACCAGAGGAAAATGTGCCAAATTTGACCTCCACACCACTCCTGATTCCCAACTCGTCTTGGTAGAAAAGATGTGTTTTTATGTCTACTTGTTAAAATTAATAGTAGTCGGGAAGAGGCCTGAGACCCACCCTTTTATGCAGTTTTTACTTAATTGAGTTTTAAATCCCCCCTTGATATTTGAATAAGGAAAATTGACCGTTGTTCATGGACAAAGTCTATACTACATTTTATTTAAATGAGGGCCTAACTTATCGTTAAATTTTCTTATTTACTTATCTGTTTATATTTTACTTCTCAATTTTTTTTGTTAAATCATCCAACATCATGTGATGTTACAAGCTTAGTGAACAAAATGAGGTATATGCTGATGAGTGCGAGGACTATGATGAAGAGACTGCAATACTTGAATATGTTGCCGAATATTTTAGACAATTTGAGAACCAACATAAGCCAAATATTGAGGAGACTGAGACGGTGAATCTAAAAGATTAAGAATGTGTTAAAGAAGTGAAAATCATTGTCCATTTGACTGAAGCTCAAAGAAGAGACCTTGTTCGTCTGCTCAATGAATACATTGATGTATTTGCATGTTCTTATAATGGCATGCCGGGACTAAGTATGAACTTTGTTTCTCACAAGTTGCCAATCAATCTAGATTTCAGTCAAATGAAATAAAAGACTCATAAGTTCAAGCCGGACTTCAGTTTTAGAATCAAGAAAGAGATTATCAAGAAAATTTAGTCCAAAAGTGATGCAATATCCGACTTGGCTAGAAAGCATGCTTCCAGTAGCAAAGTAGGACGGAAATATCAGAATTTTTAATTGATTACAGAGATCTTAACAAAACTAGCTCGAAGGATAATTTTTAACTACCGAATATTTATATTCTCATTGATAATTATGGCAAGCATGAGATGCAGTCATTTGTGGATTGTTATACAGGTTATCACCAGATCCCGATGGATGAAAAAGATGTGCAAAATTAAGCTTTCATCACTCCTTGGGCATGTATAATTACATGGTGATGCTCTCTAACATCAAGAATGTTGGTGCTATCTATACAAGGCCTTTAACAACCATGTTTTATCATATGATTCACAATGAGAATGAGGTTTATGTTGATGATGTCATAATGAAGTGTCGCAAGAGTTCGGATCACTTGACTCATTTGAGGAAGTTCATTGATCTTCTCCATCGATACAACTTGAAACTAAATCCTGCCAAATGTACTTTTTGAAAGACAGCTGGCAAGTTATTGGGATTCATAGTTATTAGAAGGGGTATCAGGCTTGATCCTTCTGAGATCAAGGCGATTCAAGAGTTAGCTACCCTAAAGACTAAGAAAGAGGTGAGGAGCTTCTTAGGAAGGTTGAACTACATTAGCCGGTTCATACCTCAATTCACTGTGGTTTGTGATCCCATCTTTATGTTGTTGACCATAGATGCACTGACCAAGTGGACTTGATAATGTCAAACTTCTTTTGATGCCATCAAGGATTACTTATCGAATCCACCGATGTTAGTTCCTCTATGAGAAGCGAATCCTTTGTTACTGTGTCTATCGATCGGGGATAACGTATTTGGATGCCTTCTTGGTCAACATGATGAAACTTGGAAGAATGAGCGAGCGATATACTATTTGAGCAAGAAGTTCATTCCATACGAGTCCCATTACACTGTTTTGGAGAAAACATGATGTGCTTTTACTTAGATTTCTCAAAAGTTGATATAAAGAAGTAGTTAGAAACTTGAACTTATCTTGAAAATGGTACGTTCAATTTAAAGAAGGTGATACACCGTATGGTTAAGAATTTATTTCCGAGTGGGGAAATCCATTATATGAGGACTCCAGATTACGGCATTCTCAAATGCATTGATGTTATTGAGGCTACAAAGTTTTTTTAATAGATACTATCACGACCCAGGGGTACCCTCTCGATATAACATGGCACATAGAACCCCAAAGGACTCCATTTAATCCACATAGCATATCACAACATAAGATAATAAAAAAAATACAGAAATTTGAAACATTTTTCATAATAACAATTGTCTCAAGCCATCTAAAACATGAATAGACTTTGGGACGCAACCCATACAATAATTCTAAACATAAAATGAAAGACATAAGGACATGGTGGTCAAGCCCTCGAATGCTATGATTACTCACTAAAACTTCTCTTCTTGCTCTACTATGAACTTAGCCACAAGGATGAAAGTCAATATCACCGGATCCTACATTTGATAAGAATGTAGGCAAAAGTATGCATTAGTACAAACATGTACTAAATATGATGGCTTGGATAAATCATCAACATAAGAATAATAGAGGCATTAGTCAACATAAGACATATAGCAAAATCATAAGAGACAATAATATAACTCATAAGAATAAGAGACTTATTCATAAGACATAGGCTATAAGCATTAGAGATAACAACAAAGTCATAGGCATAATCAATGCATCTAGTTTAGCATGACAAAAGAGAAACACTTCATAAGTCACCTCAAGGAAAACTTGTGCAATGCATTGATAAGACCCCATAATCCCACTCATGTTAAGCAAGTCACTTTAGGTCATCATTTATATTTATAACCTTTTTGATCTCATCCTTAGCTTATTTCTCATAGACAAGGGAACATTCACCTTTAGTCATACATGTATTGGAAGGGCCTTTCAAACTACAATCCAAACTAAGCTTACATCATACAAGTGAACCTCATATCAAAAGATACGTACATTACTTCCTTGAAGTAATTCTTGTTTCATCATATACATACTACTTACATTAGAGACTTGTCCCTCATATTCATACTAGTCATGGAAGAGTACCTCTTACTAGTCTAAGAAAAGTCATTACTCATGAATGGTTACGATTTACCAATTCAAGGCTACCAAGGAAAACACTACCTTATGCTAGACCAAGATACCATGGAAAGCACCTTACATATGAAAGTTCAAGCTATATCAAGGAAGGGTACTATTTATCAATCCAAGCTACCAATTATATAGTGTGGCATCACCAAGTAAATCTACCATGCAATGCACTCTAGGGTCCATAGTTCAAGCTAACCATTTGAAGGGTACTATTGCTCAATCAAAGGCTATCTATGAGGACTCCTAACTCAAGCTACCAAGATTGGTTGTCTTACCAAGTCAAGTTATTCATGAAGGGATATTTTATCACTACTTCAAGCTATCATAGTTCATACATGTTTTGATTCAATTTAGGTGAGCAAACCTTTCAACGTTGAATCATTCTATGTTAGAAAACCTTTTACATCATGTTCATCATGTGTTCATCAAAATAACCTCTCAAGAAACACAAAATTTATATTAATTAAGATAGTTCTAAAGATATGGAGATTGTTACTAGAAACTCGAACTCAACTAGCGTAGAAGGTCTGCATCTCATATTCAATGACATAATCATAAACACTTTACTCTCAGAGTGTTCATAAAACATTTACATAGGTTCTATAAAAACATGCATAATCTCATACATTCATAACATAAGTTATGTGGGTAAGACTTCCACAACCACACCATATACAATCAACATTTATCATATAGCTTCCCTCTTAAAGCCTAACTAGTCTTAACTTATCATGTTAGCTTTACTATCAAGCCCTACTAGCCATAATTCAATCATATAAGATTTATTCTAAAGCCCTAACAATAATTATTCATACCTAAGTCTTAAGGAAAATCCTAATCACAAGCCTTACAATTCATAGCTCATCATGCATACCTCATCTTAGCCAATTCATGTCTATAAGCCTTACTCTTAAGCAATTCATGTCTATGAGATTCAATCTCAAGCAATCTAGTCGTACTTCATCATATAGCCCCCAATCTCAATCAGTACACATCATGATTCATCATACATAAATTAATCACCTTCAATTCATTTCTATATTCTCTAATGTCAAACAATCTATTATACATATCATCAATCTTGGAAGATCATCTCAAAATCCTCAATTTCCCCTTTCAAGGCATAAACCCACTTACTTAAATTTCATCTGTCTACACATGGCTTAGGCATGTAAACATGTAATTTAATCTTAAAAACATTATATACTACTAATTCAATGATAAAAAACCATTATCCACTCAATTGGATCAATATACAACAATACTCACAATATAAGAAGAAACCCTAACTAGAATTAGGGGTTCATTTTCACAATTGGGGGAAACATGGGCTTCATGGATGAAAGGGATCCATTTTTGAATAAGCCATCATACCTTGATTACAAATCCTACCAAGCTTGAAACAATGGTGACTTTACTTGACCTAACTTGACCCTCTTCTTCTTCTTTTTCTTCTTCTTCACTTTCTAGAGAGAGAATTTTTGAGAGGATGAACTCTGAGATTCTTTTGGGGTTTTGAAAATAATGACTTAATTGGGGAAGTTAAAGGGTTAAAATAGATTATATATGTGTACTAATACCATACAAAACGACCTCACCTTATTCCCACTTAAATTGAAATTTCCCACTTTACCCTTAATAAGGCAACCTAGTGCAAGGAAGCAACGCTACCCTCACAAGCCGTCAAGGGCGCCACGACCCATCATGGAGCCAGTGGTCTCTTGACCAGTGTCTAATCCACACCATCCTAAGACCTCAAAACTTCAATGCAAGTCTACGGCCACTCCCACCAGCCGTCTACGCCTTCACGAGCTGCGAAGTGGCCGTGTGTAGGAGGCCAACTTGGGCAGCCTTGTGGGGTTCACTACCTCACCACCGCGAGCTGTGGTGGCCACCACAATACGTGAAGGCTCTCGTGGTCATGGACAGTGCCATGGCAAGCTAGGGAAAGCCTTGGCTCTTGCCTTGGCCGTTACCCCTTTGACTTGGCTCTTTCCATCTACAATTGACTTGTAGCCCTAGATTGTCTACTAGGCTACATGGTGTTACAATATCTCCCCCTTGGGGATATTCTTCCTCGAATGACATTCTAGGCATCTCTTAAAGGAACTAACTCTTGACTAGCAGCCCATCATGAATGCAACACATCTAGATGCACACAACTAAGGAGAAAATATCAACTCCAAACTCAAACATACTCAATACATCATAAGGAAGGTAGTACCTATATCTACCAACCCATTATGCATGAAATCTCATAACTAATCATGTTCAAGGAGAAATTACCATCTTCGAGATAAAAACATGCTCATCACACTTTCATGAATCATATATGAAATCTATACTGATGGCATACATTCAAGAAGGAATCTCTCAAGTCCAAGCTAAGACATGTTCATTAATTCATCTTATGAAGTCTATAGGTAATTCATCAATGCACTACATCATGAGGAATTCAAGCAAACAAACTCATTTTTCTCTCTAAGCACAAGTATTCATCAACATGCATAACATAAGGAAATCATGGGGACATCTAAAACACACATGACTCCAAAACAGAATACAACTAAGAGGAACTCATCATCTCAAGATAAAGGAAGAATAAGGAAATAGGATGACGATATCGGGACATCTTATTGGCCCTCGACCTCCAAAGTAGAACCCTCAACTAAAACCCTCACTAAAAGATCACTCCTCAACATTTTCATGGAAAAAACTTCCTTCTTCTTCTATTTCTTAACTTGCCAGCCTAAGATCCTAACCAGTACTTCTAAATTACAGAAATTCTCATCAACTCCCTAACTTTTCTAAGGGATCTATGAATGTCGGATTTCCAACACATTTCCTTATCATAGAGACATGGGAAACTGGATGCACCTATGCCAACTCCTTAAGCAACTCTAGCTCATAATCACCCCTACAAACACATCTTAAGATCTCATATGGGCCTACTAAATGGGGACTAGACTTCCCAAACTCACTGCACATCTCAAGTTAAGAATTTCAAGCAAACCCAAATCATGAACATCAGGAACACTCAACGACCTTGCTATCTAAGCACCACATCTCCCCCCTTGGGAGTAAGCCTATACAGACTTTCTAAGCACCATTTCTTTCGACTCTAAGGTCGGATCGTTAACACTTAAATTTCACATCCATAACACAAGATGATTCTAAACCATGGTTAATTACACTACTACCCTTTAGAGGATTTTACTCATTCAACATATCTAGGAATTACTAAAACACCCTACTTACCAAATCTAACAACATACCCCAAAACTCATCATGGATAAGTTAGGTTCTACCATCCAATAAACATAACCATAATGCAACCAATTCATTCCAAGGATATCATCTAAATATAGCATATAAAGTCCTATCTAGTCACATACCCATAATTGGCATCTCAACTAACATATTATCCCTCATTCTTTCTATCATAATCCCTTCAAGTAGTCATATCCTAAAGACCATCGGATAAGAAGTAGGAGAGAGACTTAATAGAGTTTAACTCTATACAACGACTTAGAGAATGATGTAGTAAAGTTTCCTAAGCATCTAATAGCTTCTCATTCATAGATATGACACACTTCACACTTATGAACAACACTCTACTAGACGTGGTTTTGAGACATCCTAGAATCATTCTAAACCTCGTGCACTGATTACCAAGTTTGTCACGACCCAGAGGTACCCCCTAGAAGTAACATGGCACACAGAATCACAAATGACTCCCTATAAGCCACTTAGCATATCGCAACATAAGATAATAGAAAAATACAAAAAATTAAGACATTTTTCATAACATCAAAGTTTCTTAAAATGAAGCGGAAGTTTTTTACACTTTGTCTCAAACAATCTACAACTGGAATAGACTTTGGGACGCATCCCATACAATACTTCTAAACATAAAATGAAATACATAAGGACATGGTGGTCAAGCCCTCGAATGCTATGAGGACTCACCAAAACTTATCTTCTTTCTCTACTATGAACCTAGCCACGAGGATGGAAGTCAATAACATCGGACCCTACATTTGATAAGAATATTGGCAAAAGTATGTGTTAGTACAAACATGACCTAAATATGATGGCTAGCATAAATCATCAACTTAAGCATAATAGAGGCATTATTCAACATAAGACATATACCGAAATCATAAGAGTTAATAACATAACTCATAAGCATAAGAGACAACAACATAGTCATAGGCATAATCATAATAGATAACAACATAGTCATAGGCATAATCAATGCTAAGGAAGTCACTTTAGGTCCTCATTCATATTTATCACATTTTCTATCTCATCCTTAGCTTATTTTTGATAGACAAGGGAACATTCACCTTTAGTCATACATGTATTGGAAGGGCGTTCCAAGCTACAATCCAAACTAAGCATATATCATGCAAGTAAACCTCATATCAAAACATACTTACAATACTTCTTTGAAGTAATTCTTGTTTCATCATATACATGCTACTCACATTAGGGACTTGTCCCTCATATTCAGACTAGTCATGGAAGAGTACCTCTTTACTAGTCTAAGAAAAGTCATTACTTATAAATGGTTATGATTTACCAATTCAAGGTTACCAAGGAAAACACTACCTTACGCTAGACAAAGCTACCATGAAAAGCACCTTACATATGCAAGTCAATGCTGTATCAAGGAAGGGTACTATTGCTCAATCCAAGCTACCAATGATATAATGTGGCCTCACTAAGTCAAGCTACCATGGAAAGCACTCTAGGCTGCTTAGTTAAAGCTAACCATTGGAAGGGTACTATTTCTCAATCCAAGGTTATCCATGAGGACTCATAACTCTTGGTCTTGTCTTACCAAGTCAAGCTATTCATGAAGGGATATTTTATCATTACTTTAAGTTATCATAGTTGTACATGTTTTGATTCATTTTAGGTGAGCAAACTTTTCAACCTAGAATCTTTCTATGTTAGAAAACCTTTCACATCATGTCCATCATGTGCTCATGAGAATAATATTACAAGCAACACAAAATTTATATCAATTAAGATAGTTCTAAAGATATGGAGATTGTTACTAAAAACCCAGACTCGACTACTGTTGAAGGTCTCCATCTCATATTCAATGTTATAATCATAGACACTTTACTCTCAAAGTGTTCATAAAACATTTACATAGGTTCTATAAGAACATACATAATCTCATACATTCATAACATAAGTGATGTGGGTAAGTCGTCCACAACAACACCATATAAAATCAACATTCATCATATAAATTCCCTCTCAAAGACTTACTTGTCTTAACTTCTCATGTTAGCTTTACTCTCAATCCCTGCTAGCCATAATTCAATCATATAAGCTTTATTCTAAAGCCCTAACAATAATCATTCATACTTTAGTCTTAAGGAAAATTCTACTCCTAAGCCTTACAATTCATAGTTCATCATGCATACTTGATCTTAGCCAATTCATATCTATAAGCCTTACTCTTATGCAATTCATGTCTATGAGATTCAATCTCAAGCAATCTAGTCATACTTCATCATATAGCCCCCAAACTCATTCACTACGCATCATGATTCATCATACATACATTAATCACCTTACATTCGTGTCTAGATTCTCTAATCTAAAGCAATCTACTATACAAATCTTCAATATTAGAAAATTATCTCTAAATCCTAAATTTCTCCTTTCAAGGCATAAAACCCACTTACTTTAAGAAATTAATTTTGGCCAAGTGCTATTTTATCCAGACATTGAAAATTTCATTTATAAACTTTGGGATGATGCTCATGTAAAAACTGCGGATGGTAAAAATGATTATATAAGCTAGATTGTTGAGTTTTTTCAAGGTGTCGATGATACGAAGTATTTTTTACTGCTCAATGGTTTTACAGAGCCAATGATACTTTAACTAAAGCTCATAACAATTTATTAACAACAAGTGTGTGCTCTAATATAAAATTAAGGATGAAAACCATCTTGATTGCCTTGTAAGGAAAATCAAGATTGTTCCAATATCCTCAAATGTAACCTTACAATTTAAGGAATGTTTGAGATCAATATATGAAAATAACTAAGACAAGAAGTACATGTTTGTATTATCGTCATTATTATCTTACTATCAGATATTTCAAGTACTGCTAGTGAATCAAATTCCACCATATCAAGTAACAGTGATGTTGATGAGGCCAATGAACAGAACAAAGAAACGAAGCTCTTCGATCTCTATTCAAGTTGTTGTAGAATGTCCAGTAGGATGTGCCTAGGTAGCAGTGTTTTTGGTGTTAAACTTGTAACTAAATGGATTGTTGACCTAAATTGACTTGCTTGTGATAGATTAAAATTCAACCACCCATAAACTAAGATAAGGAATGAATCTGCTGAAGTTTTCTTATTGCTTTTAAAAGAGTGGGAGCATCTTTGAGTATCCTACTCCTTGTTGAAAAGCAAAACCCGAGAACACCCTTTGTTGAAAGTAGGAGATGAGCATGTGAAAGATGATGATGATGCTGTGGATGATGATTGGGGATCTTGCGACAATGATGAAGGAGAATTTATTTTAAGTTGAAGAGATTTTAGATGTTATTTATGGTGATATTAAAAGTTAGAAAAGTAATACCCCAACACACCCTTTTCTCAAATAATTTTTTTGTTTAAGTCTTTTGAACACTAATTTTTTTTTTATTTTTGTTTATAATTAAGTAGCGACACTTATATCAAATTGTTTTTTCTTTAAAAGTTAGGTTAAATCGATTATTTATAATTTCAATCTTTATTTCTTTTTTACACTTATGAAAACAAAAATGACGACTTTGCTGGGGATTTAATAAAGTTCTAACCATAATAACTTGATTGTTTGACAATATGTTGATAATTGTTGATTCCAGGAAATTAATCTTGGCCAACTGCTATTTTACCTATACATTGGCTAAAAGTATCATTTATAAACTTTGGGATGATGCTCATGTAAAAGCTGCAAATGATAAATATGATTGTTTAAGCAAGATTGTTGAGTTTTTTCAAGGTGTCTACGATGCGATGTATTTTTTACTACTCAATTGTCTTATAGAGCTAATGATACTGTAATTAAAGCTCATTAGCAGTTTATCAACAACAAGTGTACTCCCTAATATAAAATTAAGGATGACAACCATCTTGATTGCGTTGTAAAAAAATAAGATTGTTCCAATACCCTCAAATGTAAGCTTAAAGTTCAAGGAAAGTTTGAGATCAAAATATGACTATCATTTTGAGATGAAGTACATGTTTCTATTCTCATCATTATTATCTTACTATTAGATATTTCATGTCCTGATAGTGAATCAGATTCCACCATATCAAGCAACTGTGATGTTATGGAGGCCAATGGACACAACAAATAAAAGAAGCTCTTGGATCTCTATTCCAGTTGTTGTAGAATGTCCACTAGGCTGTCCCTAGGTAGCGATGTTTGTGGTGTTAAACTTGTAACTAAATGGACTTTTGACCTAAATCGATATACTTGTGATAGGTTAAAATTCAACCACCCACAAATGGAGATAATGAATGAATCTGCGGAAGATTTCTTCTTGCTTTTGAAGGAGTGGGAGCAACTTTGTGCATCCTACTCCTTGTTGAAAAGCAATACCCCACCACACATTATAAAGGATAAGGTTAAAGCGAATGGTCCACCTATAAGCCTAAATTTTCAAGATGATTCCAAAAAAATTGATCTAGGTCAAGTGTTGTATTACTCAGACAATGGTTGAAAATCTCGTTTATAAACTTGGAGATGCTGCTCATGAAAAAGCTGCAATTGGTAAAGATAATTATATAAGCAATATTGTTGAGTTTTTTCAAGGTGTCGATGATACGAAATATATAAGCAATATTGTTGAAAGAAGGAGATGAGGATGTAGAAGATGATGATTATGGTGCAGATGATGATGGGGGATCTTGTGACAATGATGAAGTAGAATTGTTTTAGTGGAAGAGATTTCACAAGTTATTTATGGTGATATTAGAAGTTTTAAAAGCAATACCCCAGCACACCCTTTGCTCAAATGATTTTTCTTTTTAAGTTTTTGAAAACTAAAAAAATTCTTGATTTTTCTTTAAAAATTAAGTGGCAACACTTATATAAAATTGGTTTTTCTTTAAAAGTTATGTTAAATCGATTACTTATAATTTAAGTCTTTATTTCTTTTTTACACTTATGAAAAAATAAATGGCGACTCTACTGGGGATTTAATTAAGTTCTAACAATAATAACTTGATGTTTTTACTATTTTTTTTATAATTGTTGTTTTTTTTACTTTTCTATATCTTATTTATTTAAATTGTGATATTCATAGTATTATGCATTAATGACATTTCTTTCACCACAACATAAATACAGTATATTAATGAACAGTTCTGCGAACCCGCAGTCGGTCTTTTCTATACTTAACTATTTTCGGAATGACCGACAATTATTTGGTTCATCGTGCGTTCAATGGTTATCGTAGTTCCAACTTAAGTTGTCCGCTTGGGTTCTAATCTTTGAAAAGCCACTCTTACTCAACTAGCGGAGAGTGTAAAAAAGTCTGTCAATTAAAGCATTTGAACTACGATGACTCAAAACCCAAGGTATGTTGGGCCCATTAGAAGCCCACCATATGTCGAATGGGCAAGTTGCTTTTTCCGCAATGATATTTCGAATATTGAAAATTCGAAGAGTGTTGGGTGAGCCGATGCCAAATAGGTTTCAACCCGAATGTTCTTATGAGTTCAAAGGATGGTTGAAGAAGAACCTCGCCAGAACCACCAAACCCGGTAAAAATGTCCACATTATATCAAAGATATTGGTGCTAACCATCATGTTCGACTCCATCAAATTCAAGAGAAGTATGAGAAAAAATAGTTGGATCATTAGCACCGACACTTAGGGGATGCCAAAGTCATAACCCAACTAAAGTAAGAACTAAAAAAATCAAGAAAATGCATGTTCGAGTTAGATGATTGCATGGAGCTACAAATCTGGTCCATAGCGAGGGTCGGGTATAAAGAAAGGGATTGAATAGTAAGAGATCATTTGTGGGAAAACATATAATCCACATGGGAAGAAGACAAACTAACCTCTAGGCGTAGAATTTCCCCCCTTCCACTGTAGGATAGTCTCATTCGGGAATTGAAATCTGACTACACGAGTTCTACAATCTATAGAACCATAACAAGAGTGCACCCAATCCATATCGAGGATAACATCGAAGTCTAACATATCAAGCTATACCAAATAAAAAAGAGTAACTCTATGGGTTAAGGATACGTGACATTTTCTATAGACCCTCGTAGCCATAACAAAATTACGAACAGGGGTAGAGACAAAAAATAGTTCTAACAAAACATCCAGAAGAGCATCAAACCTCATAGACACATATGGAGTCACAAAAGACAAGGTAGCATTGGGATCAAGTAGAGCATAAACATAAATTTGGATAACTTTCAACATACCTGTAACCACATCGGGAGAAACCCCTTGTTGAACATGACTCTGAAGAGCATAGAAGTGGTTTTGCTTGGGATAATTGAAACCCAAACCACTAGGAGGAGCTTGCTTGCCCTCTCTTCCTTTACTAATAAGCATCGGTTAATCCCTCATCTTGTTACAACTCTTACTAGAACTGAAGCAACAATCGTGCCGGCTAGACACTTACCCTCGTGCTTCCTTCCATACTTAGTACAAGTAGACCTAGGCAATGAAGATCCACTATCATTACCTCCTTGAGGCTTAGGGTTGGACACCCTATATTTGTTGAACTTTGAATGAGCATTGAAGGAACCTTTACCAAAAAAACTTTGTCTAAAGTTAGAGTGACTTTGTCCATCGGATCTTGCATGAGAGAAATTACCATCACTAGTCTTAGCCCTTTTTGCCTCTCTAGACTTTTCCTTGAGATTTTCCTTATCAATATGTTATGCATGAACCATGAGACTAGAGATATCCATGTCATTAACGAGCATGGTGGTACGACACTCTTTGACTATCGCTTCTCACACACCCGAGACAAACTTACTCATCCTAGCCCTTGAATTTGCAACCATTGTTGAAGCATACTTAGAAAATTCATTTAACTTTAGGGCATAATCCCTCACACTAATAGTTCCTTGACTAAGGTTAGTGAACTCAAGAACCTTGGCTTTCCTAATTCTCAAGGGGAAACAACCTATCAAGAAAAACAGCCTTAAACTTCTCCCAATCAAGATGACCCGCATTTTCTGGTCTCCCTTCTTTACATTGGTTTTACCACACTTGAGAAACACCTTTAAATTGATAAGATGCCAACTTCTCCTTTACCACATGCGTTACTCCCATTATCATCAAGACCTTATAGACCTCATCAATAAACTCTTAAGGATCTTCCACAACCTTAGAACCATGAAACTCCGGAGGATTCATCCTTGTGAAGTCCCTCACTCTTGAAGCCGATGTACCCACATTTGGGTTCACTGGAACCACAACCTCCTTATTGGCTTTGACCGTCATGGCTTGAGACAACACTTGGAAAGCAGTCCTAAACTATGCCTTTGTAACCTGTTCGACCAAACGATCGATCAGAACTTGAGGAGGATCTTGGGGAGGAGCTTCTTATTCCATATTCTCCCTCACAATCCTTCTAGTATAATCTCTTCGAGTAGACATATCCTGTAGATCATCGGGGAAGGATTAGGAGAGAGACCTTATAGAGTTAAAATCTATCACATGACTTTAGAGTTATGAAAGAAGTGGAGTTTCCTAATCTTCTTGTAACCTCTCATTCATAAATGTGGCATGCTTCACACTCATTAACACGACTCTACTAGAGGTAGCTTATGAGATATAATGTTAGGACCATTCTAAACATTATGCTCTTATTACCAAGTTTGTAACAACCTAGGGGTACACACTAGATGTAACATGGCGTATATAATCCTGAATGACTCCATACAAGCCAACTAGCTTTCATAACATACGAAATAGAACAATCAAAGTAAAATAATATTTCAAGTCCAATAGTTTTTATGTAACACCCCGAATTCTAGATAGAGGGCATAGCATGTTAGAACGTCAATATTGTAGATTAAGGATTTAGATGGAATCTTCTAGGATTGATGAGATAAATTGTAGATTGCTTTAGATTAGAGTATATAGATATGAATTGCTTGAAAGTGAAGCATGTAGACATGAATTAATTGAAATCAAGTATATATGTTGAATTATGACTTGTAGGCTTTGAGATTAGAATTGTCTTAAGACTAAGGCTTATATGTTGAATGATGTCTAGTATGTCTTTAAGAGTAAAGCTTATATGTTGAATTATGTCTAGTAGGGCTTTGAGAGTAAAGCTTATATGTTGAAGTATGTCTAGTAAGGCTTTGAGAGAAAATATATATGATGATTGTTGAATTGTAGATAGAATTGTTGTGGAAGGATTTACCCACATGATCTACTCTATGCATTTATGAATGAATAATGTGAAAGGTCTTCTCACGTAGAATGATTCTAGGTTTAAAGGATTTCTCACCTAAAATGAAGTGAAGCATGTATGAACTATAAAAACTTGAAGTAGTGATATAAAATCCAATCATGAATAAATTGACTTGGTAAGACAAGACCAAGCATGGTAGGTTGAGATAATAGATCTCATGGATAACCTTGGATTGAGCAATAGTACCCTTCCAATGATAATCTTGAACTAAGCAAAATAGAGTGCTTTGCATTGTAGCTTGACTTGGTGACCCCACACCATATCATTGGTAGCTTGGATTGAGCAATAGTACCCTTCCTTGAGTAGCTTGGACTTTCATGAGAGAATTCTTTCCATGATTACTTGGTCTAGCATAATGAGGTGTTTTTCCTTGGTAGCCTTGAATTGGTGAGTCGTAACCATTCATGAGTATGGATTTATCTTGGACTAGTAAAGAAGTACTCTTCCATGAATAGTAAGAATAGCTAATGAGGAACTAATCCCTTATCAAAGTAGCATAGTCATGATGAAACAATATTACTTCAAGGAAGTTTTGTAAGTATGTTTTGATATGTGATTAATTATTATGATGTTAGATTAGCGTGGATTGTTGCTTGAGTTGCCTTTCTTGAAATGTATGTTTATAGGTGGATGATCTATGTATTGAGTAAGAACAAGTTGAGGTTACTTGAGAAGTGTTCCTCTTATAGTATGATGATTTATGTGCATTGAATATGCTTATGACTTATGTTGTTATCTCTTATGCTTATGGTATATGTCTTATGTTGACTAATTCCTATGTTATGCTTATGTTGATGATTTATGCTAACAAACATATTTAGTACATTCTTTTACTAACGCATACTCTTGCCTACATTCTTATAAAATGTATGGTATGGCGATATTGACTTCCATCCCTATGGCTGTCACGACCCAGGGTTACCCCCTAGATGTAACAAGTTACAGATAATACCCCAAAGGGCACCATGTAATCCACTAAGCAATCATAAAATAAAACATTAGAACAATAAGATTGAAACACATTTCAAATCTTAAAAAGTTTTTGTCATAAAAGCAAAGCGGAAGTCTAGACTTGTGTCAATATAGCCATCTATTACAATACTTGAATAAAATAGGGACACAACCTATATAACTTAGTCCAAAATGTAAATATGAGAATGAAACTACTAAGTAAAAGTATCCATCCTCTAATCATGAGGACTCACCAACAATCTAGGATAAATGATCAAATCCAAGATTTAGCCACAATGGGGAACACCTTCGAGAATCAGACCCTACACTTGGGGAAAATGTAGAAAAATATGGGTTAGTACAAAAATGCACTAAGTTAAACCATCATTTTGAAGATAGAGGAAAAACATAAGTCATAAGCTTAAGAGACATCATAATAAGACATAGGCTAAAACATGGTAGAAAATAATCATCACTAGTGAGCATAAGAGATAAAATCATAGACACAGACATAATCAATGCAATCTAGTTTATCATAACATAAGAGAAACACTTCATAAGTCACCTCAATCCTACAACGGAAACTCGAGTCGAGGCGCTGCAAGCGAGAAAAGAAGCACTTCTTGTAACCAAAACAAAAACCCCATAGATCCGCAAAGGAAAGGCTTGTTCTGGACCACGCCGCTAGATTGAGACTTCCACCTTCCTATTTGAGTAAGGAATGAATATCGGGCCCTACTAACATTCAACCAACGACCGGGCCTAGTGGTGCTTGCGATTTTTCCTATTTCGGCTTGGATTGAAAATACTGGACAGGAAAGGAAAACAAACTGTCCAGCAAGGCATGGATAAGATCCCATAATCCCATCCTTGCTAAGAAAGTCACTTTAGGTCCTCACTCATGTTTATCATCTTTTTGTCCCATCCTTACCTTATTTCTCATAGACAAGGGAGCATACATTTTTAGGCAATCATGTCAAGGAAAACAACTTATGGCAACAATCCAACTTAAGCATACATCATACAAGTAGTCCTCATATCAAAACATACGTAACATCATAGTCATAAGCATATTCACTACATAGATCATCATAACATAAGAGGAACATACCATAAATACTCTCAAAGCATACTTGTGCAATGCATGAATAAGACCCAATAAATCTCACGCATGCTAAGTAAAGCTTCTTGAGTAACCATAGTTCATACTAGACTTGACCTTGTGGGAAATTAGCCTCAACCTACATAGATCATTTGAGCTTACATGGAATCCGGTGTTACCCACACTGAAAAGGGTTTTCCTACTTGCCTAAGGTAGAGCCATTATTTTAGTATAGGTGGATCCAATAGCTAAATAACATACGAGGGCACGCAGTTATGGGACAAGGAGATTGTTACTAGATACCCGGGCTCAACTCATGTGAGGGCATCCATCTCAAGAGATTTCTCCTACAAACCTGGGATCAACTCACGTGAGGGCTTCTCTCTCATATCAAGATCCACTCGATTCTAATCATAATTCCCACGGAATACTTTATTAAGTCATAACTTGTTTCATGTATTATGGAAGGATGTCCTTGACAATCAATCCAAAATAGTTCATTAGGATAGCTCTTAGATCATGCGTGATAATAACCTTTCACCTTCCATGTCTTCATTTAGATTCAATAAGTGAGAAAACCTTTCAACCTTTGAATCATCATTATGTGAGAAAACATTTCACAACATATTGTATTCATACATAGGTGTGTAATTAAGAATAGACTTTCAACAACACACAACAATATCATAATCATAATCACTTTATTCTTAAAGTGTTCTTAAAGAACATACATAAATCTCATAATCATTTATAATTCTCATACTTTACCCTTCAACGATCAAAGATGACATTCAATCAACACATCTAGAATTACTACATTATACATGGATACTAACATGATTCAAATAACTCAATCACTACAAGCATAATCTCATAATATCCTTCTTTCATCAATTCACCAACATCATAAGGTCATAAATTAGGAATATGGGGATTTCATGGATTCTTGGGAGATTTAATAATAATAAAATAATAAATTATCAATTTAATCATAATATAAAGTAATTAAACTAATAGAATCATTTTTGAAATGAATCCATGACTTGGAGTCAAACCATATCTTTTGGGAAATTTCTATTTTTGAAATTGAATTTTGAGGGACTATGTGGAAGAATGCTATCCATGGATGAAGGACAACCATACCTTAGCTGTTAGTCTCCAAATAATTTGGGTAGAAAAGTTTTCTCCTTCAACCCTAGCTCCAACTTCCTTTTTCTTCTTCCTTGAACTTTTAGAGATAGAATTTTTGGAGAGGATAAGCTCTTTCGAGATTTTTAGAATAATGACCTGGATGACATAATTTGGTGAATTAAAAAACTTATATAGTTAGTCTAATTTAGTGTAAAACAACGTCACTTAATATTAGTTAAAATTGGAAAACCCCATAATGCCCCTAAGTGTAACTTCCAAAAAGCAATTCCAGGCCTCACCCACGACCCCACGACCACGGTCTATGGATGGACCCATGTGGTGTGCTGGTGAACTGTGGGTCGAGGTTTTGAGGCAGATTTTTTAAGCTTGACCTACGCCCCTCACCCATGAGGTGTGGCCTAACCCACTAGGCGTGGGTCCCCTTCGTAGGTCACTACCCATGCAACTTCTAAGGGTTTTCCTAAAGGACCCATGGTTGGTCCTCGGGGGTCGTACCTTGACGTTCTAACATGAAACCCTATATTTTTAGGTATGGGGAATAAGTTTATAACTCTAACCCTCATCTTAAGCTCTAATTTAGCCTACTAGTTTTCGGGGTGTTACATTGTCTAGGTTCCTAGTAGAGCAAGGAGTGAAGATTTTGTGAGTCCTCATAGCATTCGAGGATTTGACCACCTTTATTTTATATATTTTATATTGATTTTTTGAACTATTTTATGGGTTGTGTCCCTAAGACTTTCAAGTATTATATAGCTTAAAACAAGTGTTATAGACTTCCGCTTCGTTTTATTAAACTTTGATATTATTGAAAATGTTTTAAAATTATGCACTATTTTCTATTATCCTATGTTATGACATGCTAAGTGGCTTGTATGAGGCCTATCGGGGTCTTTTATGCCATGTTATATCTAGGGTGTACCCCTGGGTCATGACAAACTTGGTAATTAGAGCACAAGGTGTATAATGGTTCTAGGATATCTCAAAACCACATCAAGTAGAGTCTTGTTCATAAGTGTGAATAACACCATATTTATGAATAAGACGCTACTAAATTCTTAGGAAACATCAATTCTTCATTACTCTAAGTCGTTCCATAGAGTTTAACTCTATAATGTCTTTCTCCTAATACTTACCCGATGGTCTACAAGATATGACTACTACAATGGCTAATGCTAGAAAGAATGAGGAAGACAATGTGGATCAAGAAGTTCCTCCACAAGCTGTGATATACCCTTTGGTTGAGGATGTGACTAATGCGGTATTTAGGTCCGCTTTTCAAGTATTGGCTCAAGCCATTACAACCCAAGCCAATAGAGAAGTGGTAGCTCCCATGAACCCTAATGTGGGTACGATGGCTTCAAGTGTGAGGAAATTTATTAGGATGAACACTCCAGAATTTTATGGTTCAAGCCTTGAGAAAGATCCTCCCGAGTTCATAGATGAGGTCCATAAGGTGTTAGACATTATGGGAGTTACTCCAGCGGAGAAGGCGAAATTGGCCACTTACCAACTCAAGGGGGTTGCTCAAGTTTTGTTCAACCAATGGAAGAATCAAGACCGGTAGGAATGGGTCCCATAGAGTGGGAAAGTTTCAAAACTACTTTTCTATATTGGTTTTTCCCTCTTGAGATGAGAGAGACTTTGATGGTTGAGTTTATTAACCTTCGGCAAGGTAATATGAGTGTTAAGGAATATTTGTTAAGGTTTACTCAATTATCAAAATATGCTCCATCTTTAGTGGCCAAATCTAGGGCGAGAATGTGTAAGTTTATGTCAACAGTGTTCGATTTAGTAGTGGAAGAATATCGTACCGCCATGCTCATTAGCGACTTGGATATTGCTCGTCTTATAATTCCTGCTCAACAAATTGAAAAGGAGAAACTAAAAGGGAGATCTAGGAAGAAAAGGAGGTCTAGCAATGATGATGATAATTCCTCTCACGTAAGTCCGATGGACATGGTCGTCCTGAGTATCGACAAAGGTTTTCTGGGCAAGATTCATCCAATGTTCCTAAGTATAGTGAATCCCTATGCCCTACTTTTTCTAGATGTTGAAGGAGACATGAGGGTAGGTGTTTAGCCGACATGGAGGGTTGCTTTAGTTGTGGTGCAAGTTGTCACGAAATACACAATTTTCCAAAAATGAAGGCTAAGGGAAGAGAGGGTAAGCAAGTTCCTCCTATTGGCTCAGATGTGAATGCTCCGAAGTAGAATAGGTTCTATGCTCTCCAATACAGAGGTGAACAAGAGTATCCTCCAGATGTGTCTATCAGTATGCGTTTTATGCTTTATTAGATTTAAGGGTTTCTTTGTCTTTTGTTACTTGATAGTAATTGATATTCTAGACTTTGATGTTGTCTTCAGTATGAATTGGTTGCATTATTGTTATGTTTTATTGATAGTACAACCCGATATGGTCATTATGAGTTTGGGTATATTTTTTGGTTTAGAATCGTCTTATGTGATGGATATGAAAGCTTAGTGATAACTTGATCAGACCTTAGAATTGAAAGAAGCTGTGCTTAGAAGGTCTGTTTAGGCTTTATCCCAAGGGGGAGATGGTGTGCTTAGATAGAAAGGTCGTTAAGTTTTCCTAATGTTCAAGATTTTGGTTACTTGAAATTTCTCATCTCTGAAAGGTGTAATGATTTTGGGAAGTTTAGTCCCCATTTTGTAGGCCCATATGAGATCTTGAGACGTGTTGGTAATGTTGATTATTTTCTAGAGTGTCCTAATGAGTTGGCATCAAGACATCCAGTTTTTCGTGTCTCTATGTTAAAGAAGTGTGTTGGAGATCCGACATTCATAGATCCTTAGAAGGGTTAGGAGTTAATGAGAATCTCTCTGATGAAGAAGTGTTGGTTGAGATCTTAGACCAGCAAGTTAAGAAATAGAAGAACAAGGGAGTTTCTTCCGTGAAAATGTAATGGAGGGATCTTTCAGTTGAGGGTGTCACATGTGAGGCCGAGGCTAATAAGATGTCCCGATACCCTCATTTTTTTGCTTTCTACTCCTCCTCTAGGCATAGATGCATAGTTCCTCATGGTTTGTTCTTTGTGTGAAGTCATATGTGTTTTAGATATTCTCATGATTTCCTTATGTTGTGCATGTTCATGAAAAACTTGTGTTTTGAAAGAAAATGAGTTTGCATGAATTATTTTCCTCATGTTGTAGCGCATTGAGTATGAGTTTCCTATAGACTTCATGAGATTAGTTGTGAAACATGCCTTACCTTGGAAATGAGAGAGCTCCCATTGGATGTATGTTATGAGTATAGATTACATATAGGCTTCATGAGATTTTGTTGAGCATGCTTTTAGCTAGGAGATGATAGTTCCTCCTTGAATATGTGAAATATTAAAATGTCATGCATTTTGGGTTGCTAGATGTAGTTCCTACCATCCATGTGATGCATAAAGGATGTATAGCTTGGATTTAATGATTCCTCTTTAGTTGTGTGCATTTAGATGAGTTGCACGCATGATAAGTTTATAGTCTTGAGTTGTTTCATTTAAGAAGTTCCTAGAATGCCATTCGAGGACGAATGTTTCCATGGGAGAGATATTGGTACACCCTGAATTCGAGATATAGGGCATAACATGTTAGAACTTCAAGGTACCACCTCACAAGGACCAACCACGGCTCATGAATGGGTCCACTCCCCGTAGATGGCCTCATGGATGGGCATAAGGAAAAAAACTACGGAAGTAACCATGCCCCGTTGTTTATGATTAAAATTATAGAATTACATATTTTACAATGATTGTACTGTACCCATATCTACCTATGATTTTAAGATGAATTTGATATACATAAGTTTTATGCCATGAAAAGGGACATTGAGGATTTACATTTAATCTTCTAGGATTGATGAGATACATTGTAGATTTCTTGAGATTAGAGTATATAGCTATGAATTGCTTGAGAGTGAAGCATGTGGACATGAATTGATTGAAATAAAGTATAAATGATGAACTATGACTTGTAAGATTTGAAAATAAAATCATCTTGAGACTAAGGTTTATATGTTGAATTATGTCTAGTAAGGCTTTGAGATTAAACCCTATATGTTGAATTATGTCTAGTAGGGCTTTTAGAGTAAAGCTTATATGTTGAAGTATGTCTAGTAAGGCTTTGAAAGTAAAGCTATATGATGATTGTTGAATTGTAGATAGAATTGTTGTGGAAGGATTTACCCACATGATCTAATCTATGTGTGTATGAATGAATAACGTGAAAGGTCTTCTCACATAGAATGATTCTAGGTTGAAAGTCTTTCTCACCTATTATGAATCAAAGCATATGAACTATAATAGCTTGAAGTAGTGATATGAAATCCCTTCATGAATAGCTTGACTTTGTAAGACAAGACCAAACATGATATTTTGAGATAGTAGATCTCATGCATAGCCTTGGATTGAGAAATAGTACCCTTCCAATGGTTAGCTTTAACTAAGCACAATAGAGTGCTTTGCATTATATATTGACTTGGTGAGGCCACACCATATCATTGGTAGATTGGATTGAGTAATAGTACCCTTCCTTCAGTAGCTTGGACTAGCATGACAGGATGCTTTCCATGATAGCTTTGTCTTGCATACTGAGGTGCTTTTCCTTGGTAGACTTGATTTAGTAAATCGTAACCATTCATGAGTAATGATTTGTCTTGTACTAGTAACGAAGCACTCTTCCATGAATAGTAAGAATAGCTAATGCGAGACTAATCCCTAATCAATGTAGCATAGTCATGATGAAACAATATTACTTCAAGGAAGTATTGTAAGTATGTTTTTATATGAGATTACTTGTTATGAAGTTAGATTAGCTTGGATTGTTGCTTGAGTTGCCTTCCTTGATATGTATTACTAGAGGTGGATGATCTATGTATTGGGAAAGAAAAGTTGAGGTTACTTGAGAAGTGTTCCTCTTATAGTATGATGATTTATGTGCATTGAATATGCTTATGACTTATGTTTTTATCTCTTATGCTTATGGTACATGTCTTATGTTGACTAATCCCTATGTTATGCTTATGTTGATGATTTATTCGAGCGATCATATTTAGTACATTTTTGTACTAACACATACTCTTGCCTACATTCTTATGAAATGTAGGGTCCGGCGATATTGACTTCCATCACCGTGGCTAGGTTCCTAGTAGAGCAAGGAATGGAGATTTGGTGAGTCCTCATAGCATTCGAGGATTTGCCCACCTTTCCTTTTTTTATTTCATTTTTATAATTAGAACTATTGTATGGAATGTGTCCCTAAGACTTTCAAGTATTAGATGGTTTGAGAAAAGTGTTATAGACTTTCGGTTCGTTTTATGAAACTTTGATGTTATTGAAAATGTTTTAAATTTCCACACCATTTTCTATCAGCCTATGTTATGCCAAGTTAAGTGGCATGTATGAGACCTCTCGGGGTCTTGTACGCCATGTTACATCTAGGGTGTACCCTTGGGTAGTCAGATTATATATATGAAAAGTGGAAGTCTGAAACACTTGTCTTATCCTATCCATCTAATACAATAGAATGAAATTGGGACTAGACAATACATGATGTCCAAAAGAGAAATAAATGAAAAGAAACTAAAAGAATGATAGTCCGTCCTCGAAGCATGAGGACTCACCAAAGTTCAGAATATCTCAAGTCAACCTCTAGCCAGGAAATTGATGACCCTGACTGTCGGACACTACATTTGGGAAAAATGTAGGCAAGAGTATGCGTTAGTACAAAACAATATACCAAGTATGATAGCGATGCATTAAACATTTAAAACATTCTAAAAGAGACATTTCATTTCATGACATACAATTGACCAAGCTGAAACATGATATAAAAGAATTTATAAAACGTACTTCATAAAACATTGTCAATGCAGGCTAACATCATCTTTAAAACATTTGAACTCAAATGTGATACTTCTTGAAGTAAACTTAGTTCATTATTAATATGGAAACTAGCCTTAAACAACATAGAGACCATGTGAGCTATAACATGATCCCCCTATGTCTCCCACACCGAAAAGATTTGTCCTACTTGACGAAGGTAGAACCATGAACTTCTAGCTTAAGTGGATCCACTAGATAATCATCCTATGGGGGCACTTAGTTTAATAGATAATATGATTGTTACTATAAATCCGGTCTGAACTAACGTGAGGGCTTCCATATGAATAGATTGCTTCTAGAAACCCGGCCTCTACTAATGTGAGAGCTTTCATCTCATATCAATATCTACTCAGTGCTAAGCATAAATCCCACAGAGTAGTTATTAAGTCTTGAATTAACTTATCATTAAGAGACATGGGTAATCACCTCTTGTCTTATCATAGGATAGGTCCTTAGACCATGTGTGAGAAAACCTTTCACCATTCATGATCACTTTTCATCTTTGTTTCAATTAGGTGAGAAAGTCTTTCAACCTAAAAAACCCTTATTGTGTGAGAAAACCTTTCACATCATTCTAGAATGTGTTTATGAGAATATCCAACAACACAACAACAACATCATCATTGGTACTTTACTCTCAAAGCACCCTTAGAATAATTGTATAGATTTCATAAGAAAATGCATAAGTTCATAATTTACCTCTTGAGGTTCAGAACCCATTTTCTATAAAAAAAAATTACTTAGAAAACATAGGTTAGATATGAATTTCATCATAAATTTATCTAAAGCTAGCAATATATGCTTAATTTAATAAAACTCTCCCTTTACATTCAAAATCCCATATCACATGATTCATAAATTGAAAACATGGGGGTTACATGAGTTCATGGGGGAAATCATCATAAAATCTTAGTAATTCATCAATTCATCAATGAAAGGAATCCATGGATGAAACCTATCATACCTTACTACCAAAGCCCAAAGAAATTAAAGTATGGAAGCTTTCTCTTGAACATTAGCTTGAATCTCCTTCTTCTTCTTCAAGTTCTAGAGAGAGAAATATTTTGGGGAGAGGATTTGATCTTCTTTTATGATTTTGGAATAATGAAGTGAATGAATGGAATTTGGGGGTTAAAATGCTTATATAGTGTTCTTAGACATAGGAAAAATGATGTAGTATAGGAATAAAATAATTAAGAAAAAGACCCAACTACCCCTTAAATTAATTGCCAGCCCACGACCGATTGACCATGGTCGACAAACCTTGGACTGGTCGACGAGCTGTCTTGCACAGCCGTCGGTAGATAAAGAGAGTTTAGGCTGACCTACAGACCACTCGACCATGGACCATGGTCTGACCGATGGAACGTTCGTCAGGCCGTGGTTGTTGCCCTTGACAACTCTTTGGGTGGCCAATCCACGAACCCACCTAGGGTCCGTGGTCCAACCTATGGGCCGTGTCACGATCCATTAGTACCCCCTAGATGTAACAAGGTGTACAAGACCCGAGAGGCCTCATACAAGCCCCTTGGCATACCATAACATAAGATAATAGAAATGAACGGATATTTAAAACATTTTGCTAACATTAAAGTTTCATATAACAAAGTGGGAGTCTATTACACTTGTCTCAAACCATCTAAAACATGAATATCTTTGGGACACAGCCCATACAATGCTTTTAAACATAAAAAGAGAGACATAAGGAACTGGTGGTCAAGCCCTCAAATGGTATGAGGACTCACCAAAACATTTCTTCTTGATCTACTATGAACCTAGCTAGGAGGATGGAAGACAATATTGCCGGACCCTACATTTGATAAGAAGGTAGGCAAAAGTACGTGTTAGTACAAATATGTACTATATATGATGGCTAGCATAATTCATCAACAAAGGCAAAACAGAAGTGCTAGTCAACATAAGACATACGCTATGAGCATGAGAGATAACAATATAAATTATAAGCATAAACAATGTACATAAGTCATCACCGCATAAAGGGATACTCCATAAAGTAACGTAAAGCCATACATAGCCAAAACATACATAATATTTTGAATAATATTACTCATCAATGTAGGAAATTGATGCTTATCATGACCAACGACACTAACCTACGGTACGAGTGTCTACTATCGTCGATAATATAGTAACCCAACTAAAGGTTGGGGTCGTGTCCCAAGGGAGTTGTTTTGAGAATTAATAGAAAAATAAAATTTAGTTATAACTAGTCGTAGCTAAAGACATTAACGAGTAAAAACATAGTAAATTAGAGGGGGTGACATAAAACTGTCAAATATCGATTTGGGGTTTTTGTCACAATTAGTAAAAACAACAAAAGTAACAAGAAAATCAAGTGTGGGTAAGAATCATTGGGGTGTGAGCACAATACAAGTTGAGATAAGTAGTTGGGTACATGCTTTTTGAAAGGAAATTTGTAAGATAATAGTGACTAGGCTAAGCCTTAAATGGAAATAAGTTCCCTCTCGGGTAACTTACCCCGTTTCAAATGCGTTCCTCTCGGACACCCATCTACCGCATGAAGACCGGCCTATGCCTTACCACACTCACTCTCTCGAGATGAGTGTTAGGATATGAGACTAGGGCTCACCCTCTCGGGCTGAACCTCATGTCGACCCACTCCTTAGGCCATCAGTCAAGTGGTCTAGGTTTCACGACCTGTCTCTCAGGAAAGCCGAAAACAAATGGGTGGCTTTGTATTTTCAAGTACAAACCCTTTAGGTTAAACCACAACCACTACGTGAAATCACCGTTCAACTACATCTAACCTATCAGCAAGCAAGACCCAACAATAATATCAACACATATTTGCTAAATCACACCCCAAGAATGGGGGTTTTAGCCACACATCAAGAAATAACAAAATAAACCTAAAATGATAGTGAAATCAAATGGGTATAAGAAATTAAACCTTGATTTAAGCAAAGGAAGAAGAATGGAGAAGACCTACTTCCAACTTGGGGAAGATGAAATCCTTCTTTCTTCAAGTCTCCCAAACACCCTCTCCAAACTTGAGAAAAAATATCCAAAAAAGAACTATTCTATTCTGGAAAATAAATAAATGTTCACTCTCTTAAAATTAATAACAAGTTTACTATTTATAGACTTCAGAAAATAACGCTGGCAGATCTTTCGTCGAAGTTAGTCTATATCGCCGAATGGCTCGGCGACTCATCCTTCGTCTGTCTCATCTCCGTTTCATGCTTGCCTTCAGCATCTTCACGTTCTTGACCATTGGGCGGTATAGCCCTGCTTCGTGGAACTATTCGGCGAAGCGGCGACTGCTCCTTTCATCGGTAGAGTGAATCCCTTCGGCAAATTGCCAAGTGTGCTTGGCGATGCTCATGCTTCAGCTTCTTCGTTCTTTTCAGCCTTTTTATTCCTCTTTGCGCCTAAGTGTCCATGCTTTTACTAAAACTTCAAATACCTGAAACTTAAGAGTTTTCATCAGATATTTAGACAAAATAAGCATTTGAGGACACTATTCTTATCAAAATAAAGGCCTAAATGAGTCCAATTTGTGGACTCACCAACACCCCCAACTTAAAATTTTGCTTGTCCACAAGAAAATTCAAGTTCAGCCGTTCAAAAAGGGTGTCTCAAACAATCCTACACAAGACTCAATGCATGTTTTCAACCATAGGTTTGCCATTATTTTCCAATCGACTTTCGATTAGGTTTACTCAAGATAAAAAATGTCTTTCTAAGGCTCGTAATGTGGATGAGTGCAAAGGTATGGTCATTTAGGTTCAGTGGCTCCTTCCTCATGGGATGTGGTATTCTCAAGGCATTCCCTTCTTTTCCTTTATCAATTCTTTTTCTAGTGCTTCTAAGTCACCTTTTTATTCACCTTCATGGATTGCTTGGAAACCTGATTTCCTTCGTACTTTATTGCACATTTTTTTTAAAAAAAAAATTTATTTTTTAAGGGGTTTCCACTTATGCAATATCATGGGTTAGGGGGGACTTTTTCTTGCACTTCTTTCCTTTTCACCACATCCCCAACTTAGGCTTTTGGCTTAAGTTGGCTATTCAGTAAATCACAAATTAAGAGGATTGTAGGTAGTGGGTCAAGTAAGGTCTAGGGTTCATCAAGGTTCTTCCAAATAAAGGTAAGGCTCAAAGGGTGTTCAAAAGAGTTTCACACACTCACGGGTAGGCCACAAAAGAGGTGTATGTCAAATTTGGCTCACACTCTTTAAATTTTCCTAAGATCATTTCAAGAGGACACTTTCAAAATCAATCAGACTAACAGGGTAAATTCTAGGTTTATTCATGCATGGTTCAAAACAAGCTAATCACACAAGGCATCGAGACTTAAGTCAAACAAGACTACACACTTTTGCTAGTGTTCAACGGTCATTACAAGAGAATCAATTCGATAAATGGCTAATCACAACGAGATGCAAGGAGTTCACATATTGTCTATGCAACTTCATTTGGCCTCATCGTAGTCGTACATTCATGTTTGTTCAATTGAGAGCACTATTCAAGTCATCGGTATTGATCGAAACTGAGACTTAATTTTTTGCAAAAGAACAGCCACATTCATTTCACAAGGGGTGGCAAAAATGTACAAAATTTTTTATTGGAAAGGGTCAAAATCATTTTTGCAATTAAACCCAAAAGAGAGCCATAAGCTCAAACAATCGCAAAGAAGTTTTAAAAACACAATTAAAACTAGATAACAACCCAAATGTAATTACAAAATACGAATATCAAATAGCACACAAAAGGTGTGGGCCTCACCCCACCATAATTAAAAATATTTTTCCTCAAATATATAACAATAATCTAGAGGTCAAATTAAAGAAAGACAGAGATATGGCTAGAGAATAATCCTGGTTAGGCAGTTGTTTCGAGTTGCAGTCCTTCAACAGATGTCCCGTAAAGTAGAAGGTATGCTGGGGACGTTTGGTGCATTACCGAGTGATTCATCAAGCTCTGTACAACTTTTCTTAGCATTCCAGTGCACCTATCTTCAACCCACACTCTCGAGTGATTAATCAGCTACCTTTTTATGCGTTGTCCTGCAGCTTATCCAGTTTGTTTCCATTCGGTGACATCATTTTGACTTCTTAGTGATTTGACGGTTCGCCAAATAAATTTTTACTTTGCCAAGTTTTATAGAATTTCTCAACAGCAGTGGATGTTCAAACGGCGGTGACCATCGTGGTCGCCGAGCAGGTGGGTGAATCACCGAAACCTTCCTGAGCTCGCCGAGTTTTAAAGACTCTAGGCTCAGAGGGTGCCTTGAGTCAAACAGTGAAATAACATGGATCACTGGCGTCTTCTGCGACTCACCAACTGGGTCTGCTGCTCGCCATTCTGCACCTCTTTGACACATACCACACTTCAATCTGTAAAACTAAGTCACTATTATTTTACTAGTACGCAAATATAAGATAATATGGGGTTTTGGGTTGCCTCCCAAATAGCACCTGAGTTAACATCACGGCACGACGCAAGTCAAAGATTACTCTTCGTCCTCGGAATCACCCATGGTGTAGTTAGGTGAGACCTCGGCGAATGGTGGGTGTTAACCTGTCATCAAATGGTTTATCTAAGCATCTTGCAGCTAAATTGTCATGGAGTTTGCGGTGGTCGTTTCATTTAGAATTTCAATGTTGTCTTTCATGTCATTCAACTTCTTGTCCTATTCTTCGAGTTTTTGCTAAATGATTGAAAGTTCATCATATTTTTGCACACCCCCATGCTTCTTTCCTTGTTTGCACTCTCGAAAGGAGAAGTCCTTCTCCCTCTCTCGGGCTTTTTCTTCCAATCCAATCACCCATTTAGATAAGACATCTACTTGAGCCACCAATTTGTCCCATTCGTATTTCTTTTGAGTTTCTTTGCTGGCTTCGACCATATTGTCAAGTAATGTTGCCACAAATTCATAGGGTTGGTTTCACATTCAACCCTCGAAAAGCTGATCAGTTTTGCTTTTATTTTTGGGTTCGAGACCCCGATAAAAGCAATCCAGCAGCATCTTATCAGGCATCCCATGAGATGATCATGTTTGTAATATTGCTTTGAACCGCAGCCACATTTCTGGAATTGTTTCCTTTCCAGCTTGTTTGAACGTCAGTAGACTATCCCTGAGGTTAAATAGTTTCAGGAGAGGATGATCTGTGTGACACCAATAGTGATTATCCATTCTTGTTTCCCTGCTTTGATCTTCAGACAAGCAAAACAAAACTACAACTAAGGTTAGTAAGGCTAAACTAAGAAAAACCATAAATTCTACTTAAGTAAGAATTTCGAAATAACATCACTCCTCGGCAGTGGCGCCATTTTGATGCTTATCATGACCAACGACACTAACCTACAGTACGAGTGTCTACGATCGTCGATAATATAGTAACCCAACTAAAGGTTGGGGTCGTGTCCCAAGGGAGTCATTTTGAGAATTAATAGAAAAATAAAATTTAGTTCTAACTAGTCGTAACTAAAGCCATTAACGAGTAAAAACATAGTAAATTAAAGGGGGTGACACAAAAGGGTCAAATATCGATTTGAGGGTTTTGTCACAATTAGTAAAAACAACAAAAGTAACAAGAAAATCAAGTATGGGTAAGAATTCTTGGGGTGTGACCACAATACAAGTTGAGAAAATTAGTTGGGTACATGTTTTTTGAAAGGAAACTTCCAAGATAATAGTTACTAGGCTAAGCTTTAAATGGAAATAACTTCCCTCTCGGGCAACTTACCCCGTTTCAAATGTGTTCCTCTCGGACACCCATTTGCCACATGAAGACCAGCCTACGTCTTACCCCACTCACTCTCTCGAGTTAAGTGTTAGGATATGAGACTAGGGCTCACCCTCTCGGACGGAAACTCATGTCCACCCACTCCTTAGGGCGTCAGTCCAGTGGTCTTGGTTTCGCAAAATCCCTCTCGGGCAAGCCAAAAACAGATGGGTGGCTTTGTATTTTCAAGTACAAACCCTTTAGGTTAAACCACAACCACTAGGTGAATCACCATTAAACTACATCTAACCTATCAGCAAGCAAGACCCAACAATAATATCAACATATATTTGCTAAATCACACCCCAAGAATGGAGGTTTTTAGCAACACATCAAGAAATAACAAAATACACCTAAAATGATAGTGAAATCAAATGGGTATAAGAAATTAAACCTTAATTTACGCAAAGGAAGAAGAATGGAGAAGACCCACTTCCAACTTGGGGAAGATGAAATCCTTCTTTCTTCAACTCTCCCAAAAATCCTCTCCAAACTTGAAAGAAAATATCCAAAAAAGTACTATTCTATTCTGGAAATTAAAATAAATTTTCGACTGTCTTAAAATTAATAACAAGTTTAGTATTTATAGACTTCAGAAAATAGCGCTGGCGGATCTTTCGGTGAAGTTAGTTTATATCGCCGAATGGCTCGGTGACTCGCCCTCGTCTGTCTCATTGTTGTTTCATGCTTGCCTTCAAAATCTTCACGTTCTGGACCACTGGGCGGTATAGCACAGCTTCGCGGAACTATTCGGTGAAGCGCCGACTGCTCCTTTCATCGCCTTTTTTATCCTTCTTCTTCAGTGCTTTGCATACTGGAACAAAGGGCTGAGTAAATCCCTTCGGCGAATCGCCAAGTGTGCTTGGCAATGCTCAGGCTTCAACTTCTTAGTTATTTTCAAAATTTTTGTTCCTTTTTGCGCTTAAGTGTCCATGCTTTCGCTAAAACTTCAAATACCTGAAACTTAAGAGTTTTCATAAGATATTTAGACAAAATAAGCATTCGAGGACACTATTCTTATCAAAATGAAGCCCTAAATGGGTCCAATTTGTGGACTCATCAGAAACCTTAGGCCATCATTCAAACACATCATCTATCATTCTCATCTTAAACTTATCTTTGACATGGGGATTCGCCTCTAGTCATACATCTCATGGAAGGCCATTCTAGCAACAATCCAAACATTTCATTTATCATCACATAATTCACATTACTCTTGCTTTACTCTCAAGACATGGGGACTCACCTCTCTATGTCTATTATAAAGGCTAATGAGTACTCATCTCTTTCCTTACTTATATAGTCATAGGTATTCGCCTTCATGACCATTTTCGAGAATCATAGGTATTCGCCTCCATGCCCCACCATTATATGATATTGGTATTCACCTCCACATCATTTTAGAAGGATCATAGGTATTCTCCTCCATGTATAATTTGATATGATATAGGTATTCACCTCCACTTCATTTTATAGGGATCATAGTTATTCCCCTCCACGATCAAGAATTAAAACTAATGGGTAATCAGCTCTTGCTTTGCTTTAGGAGTTATAGATTAAGGGTATTCACCTGACACTCCTCAACACATGACATGGGTAATCACCTCATATTTATCATCTCTTGTTTACGAACTTAGGAATATGGGAACTCACCTCACATCATTTTCATATGAAGATCTTGGGGAATCACCTGAAGCCTCATGTCATTTTATAGTCCATTGACGTAGATTCATTTTTGGTGAGCAAGCCTTTCAACCTAGAACAATTATATGTGAAAAAACTTTCTCACATCATGTTCATTATGTGTTCATGAGAATTTCCTTCAATCAACAGAACAACAATAGCACAATCATTAACACTTCACTCTCAAAGTGTTCATAAAGAATTTACATATATATCATGAAAACATGCTAAATCGCATACATTGATAGCATGGATCATGTGGATAAATCCTTCCACAACAATTCTATCTACAATTCAACATTTATAATGTAAGTTTTACTATCAAAGCCCTAGTCAACATAGTTCATCATGCAAGCTTTACTTTAAAAGTCATACTAAACATAACTCATCATACTAGCGTTACTCTACAAGCTGTACAAATACGCATTCACCATACATGACTTAATATTAAGAAAATCCTAATCTCCAAGCCTACAAGTCATACCTCATTACATATACTTGATCTCGATCAATTCACATCTATATGCTTTCATCTTAAGCAATATAATCATAGTTCATCATGTTGCCCCCAATATCAAGCACTACTAACCATGATTCATCATACATGCATTAATCACATTAAATTCATGTCTATATGCTTAATTATTAAGAGGTTTAAAAATACCTCATCAATTCTAGAAGATTACATCTAAATCCCCAATTTCCCCTTTCATGGCATAAAACCCAATTACATCAAATTAATATTTCTAGACATGGGTTAAGCATGGGTACATGTAAAATCATCTTAAAAACATGTAATTCCAGCAACTAAATAATAAACAACCATAATCCACTCAATTGGATCAATACCCATAACATTAGAAGAAACTCTAACTAGAATTGGGGGAATTCTTCTTCTAAATATGGAAAAACATTGGGGCTTCATGGATGAAAGGAATTTATAAATGAATAAACCATAATACCTTGATTATAAAGCCTACCAAGCTTGAGGAAATGGAGACTTGGCTTGACCTAGCTTGAACCCTATTCTTCTTCTTCAACTTTCTAGAGAGAGAAATATTTGAGAGTATGAACTTTGGGATTATTTTGGGGATTTAATTTGGGTCTTGGGAAATAATGACTTGAATGGTGAGTTTAAAGGGTTAAAATAACTTATATATGTGTACAAAACCTAGATAAAATGACCTCACTTAATGCCCCCTTCTATTGGAATTTCCCAAAAAACCCTTAATTGGGAAGCCTAGTGCGAGGCTTCATGGCAGGCTCCACGAGCCGTGGTCCTCACCACTGGACATGGTCCTGCCCGTGGTCCTTGGTCCAGTTGATAGGCCACCAAGTCATGGCCTTAAAAAGTTGAAGGCATTTTCATGGGCCTTCCCATGAGCCGTGGTCTTAACTATTGGCTGTGAGGTGGCTCGTGAAGTTGAGCCATCATGGGCAGCCTCAAGGGTAGCTACTGCCTTAGCCACCATGGGACACACCATGAGCCGTGGTCCTCACCACTGGCTGTGGTGGTGGTCCTGAAGGTGAGGCAGTGCTTGGGGGTATCTTGGGCAGCCTTGGCCCCTTCCCCTTGTCCCTTGCCTCTTGCCTTGGCTCTTGCCCTCTAGTCTTGACTTGTTTCCCTCATACATAGCCCTAGTTGGCCTACTAGACTACGGGGTGTTACAATATCTCTCCCTTGGGGACATTCATCATCGAATGTTGATCTTGACACCTCTTAAAGGAAACGACTCTAGACTAACAGCCTATCATGCATGCAACACATCTAAATGGACACCACTAAGAACGAAACATCAACTCCAAACTCAAACATGCTCAATGCATTTGTAGGAAGGTAGGAACTACATTTAACAACCCATTAAGCATGATATTTCAACAATTCTCTTGTTCAAGGAGCAATTACATTCTACTTACAAAAACATGCTCAACACAATCTCATGGAGCCTATATGCAATCTACACTCAAAGCATATTTCAAGGAGGAACTCAAGTCCAAGTTACGACATGTTCAGCTAAACATCTCATGAAGTCTGTAGGCAACTCATACTCAATGTACTACAACATGAGGAAAATCGATCATATAAGCCCATATTCTTTCAAAAACACAAGTTTTTCATGAACATGCACAACATAAGAAATCATGGGAACACATAAGTACAATGACTCCAAAAACATTATACAACCCAAGAGGACTTATCATCTCAAGCTAAAGGAGGAGTAGAAGGAACATATAAGGATAACGGGACATCTTATTGGCCTCGGCCACCCAAATAGCACCTTCAACTAACATCCTCAACTAAGACATTCCTCACTAATCACTTTCACGGGAGAAACTTCCTTGCTCTTCTACTTCTTAACTTGTCGGACTAAAATCTCATATGGGCTTACAAAACGGGGACTAAACTTCCCATACTCGTTATACCTTTAAAGTGTGAGAACTTCAAGTAAACCCAAATCATAAACATCAATAACACTCAACAACCTTCCTATCTAAGCACATTATCACTCCCTTGGGACCAAGCCTTTACAAGGTTTCTAAGCATCATTTCTTTTCATTCAACTAAGGTCGGATCAAGACATCACTAGGCTTTCACATCCATCACCGAAGATGATTCTAAACCAAGGGACATACCCAAAATTTGTAATGACCATATCGGGTTCTACCATCAATTAACATAACACTAATGCAACCCATTCATACTAAATACGACATCAAAGTCTAGCATATCAAGTCTATCAAGCCACATACGACAAAGCTACACCAGAATTTAATAAAGCATAAAACACATACCAGTAGCCACATTCGAAGGAAACTTTTGTTCACCTCTAGATTGGAGAGCACATAACCTATTTTGTTTTTGAGCATTCACAGCGAAACCAATTGGAGCATATGAAAGGTAGGGTTGATACCTCCGATGACTATCCCCTTCATTTATAGCAACTGTAGGGCAATTCCTTATTTTGTGGCCAAACTCACCATAACCAAACCAAACATTGGAACCCGCTAAGCATTCACCCGCATGTCTTCTATCACACATACTACACCCTGGCAATAGAACCCCTCTACCATCACCTTGAGATTTAGGATTAGACACTCTTTCTTTGTTGTACTTAGGAGTATTGGTGGACCCTTGCCCGGGGATGCTTTGTCTATACTTAGGATGACTATATCCATCGGAATTTGCATGAGAGGGATCACCATCTTCCATTCTAGACCTCTTTTTCTCCCTAGACTCTTCCTTGAGTTTCCCCTACTCAATTTGTTGTGCATAGACCATAAAACAGGAGATATCCATGTCACCAACGATCAGGGAAGTACGACACCCTTACGCCACCATATCAGATATACCTGTTATAAACTTATTCATCTTACCTTAAAATCCACCACAATCATTAGAGCATACTTAGACAATTGACTAAACTTTAGGACATACTCCTTCACATTCATACTTCCTTGACGAAGGTTAGTGAACTCTTGCACCTTAAATTTCCTTAACTCAAAGGGAAAAACCTATCAACAAATGCAGATTTAAAACCTTCCCACTCTACGGGACCCGCTCCAAACGTCCTTGCCTCTTTCCACCTATCATACCATACTTGTGCAACCCCCTTTAATTGGTAAGCGACTAATTCCACTTTCTCTAGCGGAGTCACTTCCATAATATCAAGTACCTTATAGACTTCACCGAAAAAATCTTGAGGGTCTTCCTGAACTTTAGAGCCATATAATTCCAAAGAGTTCATCCCCATAAAATCTCTCACTCTTGACGCTGCCGTACCCACATTTAGGTTCACGGGGGCTACGACCTCTCTATTGTCTTAGGCCGTCATGGCTTGAGCCAATACTTGAAAAGCCATCCTAAGCTCCGCATTAGGTACATTCTCAGCTATAACATTTATTGGAGCTTGATGATCTTGGAGAGGAACTTCTTGCTCCACATTGCATCCTCATTCCTTCTAGCATTAGCCCTCCTAGTACTCATATCATGAAAACCATCGGGCACGGATTAGGAGAAATACCTAATAGAGTCAAACTCTATGGAACGACTTAGAGAATGAAGAAGTGAAGTTTCCTAATCATCTAATAGCCTCTCATTCATCAATGTGGCGTACTTCACACTTATGAACAAGACTTTACTTTACGTGATTTTGAGACATCCTAGAATCCTTCTAAAACTTGTGCTCTGATTACCAAGTTAGTCACGACCCCGCGGTACCTCCTAGATGTAAAAAGGCGTACAAGACCCCGAGAGGCCTCATACAAGCTCCTTAGCATACCATAACCTAAGATAATATAAATGAGCGGAAATTTAAAACATTTTCATAGCATCAAAGTTTCATAAAACGAAGCAGAAGTCTATTACACTTGTCTCTACCAATCTAAAACATGAATATCTTTGGGACGCAGCCCATAAAATACTTCTAAACATAAAATGAAACACATAAGGACATGGTGGTCAATCCCTCAAATTCTATGAGGACTCACATAAACTTCTCTTCTTGTTCTACTATTAACCTAGCCACGAGGATGGAAGTCAATATCAACGGACCCTACATTTGACAGAATGTAGGCAAACGTATGTGTTAGTACAAACATGTACTAAATATGATGGCTAGCATAAATCATCAACAAAGGCATAACATAAGTGTTAGTCAACATAAGAAATACATTATGTGCATGAGAGATAACAACATAAATCATAAGCATAGACAATGTACATAAGTTATCACAACATAAAGGAATACTCCATAAAGTAACCTCAAGGCATACGTAGCCAAGACATGCATAATCTTTCACTAATCTTACTCATCAATGTAGGCAACCTTAGGCCATCATTCAAACATAGCATGTTTTATTCTCATCTTTAACTTATTTTTTATAGACATGGGGATTCACCTCTACTAATACATATGGTAGGCCATTCTTGAAACAATCCAAACATTTCATTTTCATGACATAATTCACATTACTCTTTCTTTAATCTAAAGATATGGGTACTCACCTCTCTATGTCTATTATAAAGGCTAATGGATATCCACCTCATGCCTTATGATTTGATGTATCCAGGCTCTTCATCTAATACAGAGTATCCACAGTCGTTCAATAGTAATATAACCCAACTAGTGAGTTAGGGTCGAGTTCCAAGGGAGCGGTTTGTAATCGAGAATCAAGAGAAAACCAAGAACTTCGCTCAAGTCAATTATAACTAAAAGATATGTACGAAAAAAATATATCAAATTAAAGGGTGACACAAGTGTCAATTATCAAAGGGGGTTTTGTAGTCAATTATCAACTAGAAGTAGCAAATAATATAGAAATATGAATATGGAGATGGGAATCTTGGGATGTGATAGGATTATGGGCTAAGATAATCAATCGGGTAAATACTATTGATAGTAAATCGCTGTAAATTGGTAAATAAGCTAGACTTTAGTGCGGGTAAGCTTTCTCTAGAATAATTTACCCCGTATCAAATTAGTTTCTCTGGAACACCGATAAGCAGCAATGAAGCACAACATTTTCCTTAGTACATTCACTCTCTCGAGCTAAATGTGTGGGAGAGGGTTTAAGATTAACTCTCTTGAGCCGAACCCACGATAGCTCAATAACCACAAACTATGGATTAAGTAGTTTTGGTTTTAAAACCTCTCTCTCAAGCAGGCCAAAAACACGAAGTTAAAATTATATTTGCAGCTACAACCCCATTAAATTCAAACACAACTAGTTAACGAATTAAACTTCAAATGACATATTAACTATCAATTAGCAATACCCAGGAGTAAATTCAACCCATATTCAGACAATCAAACCCTAAGAATTTGGGTTTTAGCTAGACATAGTTAAGATATAGAAATGGATACCGAAAAAGGTTTTCATCAAGTGGGTACGATAGATATTGTCTTTACACACGTCTAAGATGAAGAATCTTCAAGACCCACTTCCAATTGCTTAGAAATGGAAATCTTCAAATCTTCAAAGCTAAGGAACAATGTCTCCAAAACTCTAAGTTCTAAAAACTGAAAGTAATGTTTGATATTCTAAAATTCGATATTGATTGCCTCGTAAACTAAAAATTCAAACAAGTATTTATAGTTGTCAAAAAAATATGTTGCGAAGGACCATTCAATACAGTTAGTCGGGATCGCTGATCCACTCGTCAATCTGCCTTTTGGTCTGGTTTATCGCTTTTATGCATTGGCGTTCAGCAAATTCAGGTTCTGTATCTTTGGGCGATAAAGCACTACATCACAGAATTGTTCGGTAACTCGCCGAAAGCTCCATTATCCCGCCAACTCAATTTTCTCCTTCAGAGCTTGGCACACTGGAACATTAGGCGAGACCATAGCCATTCAGCGACTCTCCTAATTGTTTAGGCGATCCTCAGGTCTTTTTTTCTTCATCCTTCCAACTGCCTTGTTCCTTTTTGCCTAATAATGTCCATGCTTTGTCTCTAACTCAAAATACCTGTAACTCAAGGATTTTCATAAGTTATTGAGACAAAATATGAATTTGAGGACACTAAATCTATCAAAATAAAGCCCTAAAAGAGTCCAAATTGTGGACTCATCACCTTACTTTTATAGTTATAGGTATCGACTCCATCACCATTTTAGGGAATCATAGGTATTTGCCTGCATGCCCCACATTATATGATATAGGTATTCACCTCCACATCATTTTACAAAGATAGTAGGTATTAGACTCCATGTCCAATTTGATATGATATAGGGATTTTCCTCCACATCACTTTATAGGGATCATAGGTATTTGCCTCCATGATCAACAATAAAGGCTAATGGGTAATCACCTCTTACCTTGCTATAGGAGTTATAGATTAAGGGTAGTCACCTCACACTCCTCATCACATGACATGGGTAATCACCTCATTTTTATCAGCTATTGTTTACAAACTTAGGAATATGGGAACTCACCTCACATCCTTTTCATATGAAGATCTTGGGGAATCACCTGAAGCCTCATGTCATTTTATAGTCCATTGACGTAGATTCATTTTTGGTGAGCAAGCCTTTCAACCTAGAATCATTCTATGTGAGAAAACCTTTGAATATCATGTTCATTATGTGTTCATGAGAATAGTCTTTCAATCAACATAACAACAATATCACAATCATTAACTCTTCACTCTGAAAGAGTTCTTAAAGCATTTACATAGATATCATGAAAACATGCCAAATCTCATACATTCATTGCATGGATCATGTGGATAAATCCTTCCACAATAATCCTATCTACAATTCAACATTTATAAGGTAAGCTTTACTCTCAAAGCCCTAGTCATCATAGTTCATCATGCAAGCTTTACTTTAAAAGTCATACTAAACATAACCCATAATACTAGCTTTACTCTACAAGACCAACAAATCATCATTCACGATACATTCATTAATCTCAAGACAATCCTAATATCAAATCCTGCAAGTCATACCTCATTACATGTAATTGATCTCAATCAATTCACATCTGCATACTTTCATCTTAAGCAATATAGTCATAGTTCATCATGTTGCCCCTAATCTCAAGCACTACTAACCATAATTCATCATACATGCATTAATCACATTCAATTAATTTATATATGCTTAACTATCAATAGGTCTACAAAATACATCATCAATTCTAGAAGACTACATCTAAAACCTCAATTTTCCCTTTCATGGCATAAAACCCAATTACATCAAATTCATCATTCTAGACATAGGTTAGGCATGGGTACATGTAAAATCATCTTAAGAACATGTAATTCCTTCAACTCAATAATAAACAACACTAATCCACTCAATTGGATCAATGCCCATACCATTAGAAGAAACCCTAATTAGAATTGGGGGAATTTTTCTTCTAAATTAGGGAAAACATGGGGGCTTCATGGATGAAAGAAATAAATTAATGAATAATCCATCATACCTTGATTTAAAAGCCAACCAAGATTGAGGAAATGAAGACTTGACTTGACCTAGCTTGAACCCTCTTCTTCTTCTTAAACTTTCTAGAGAAAAATATTTGAGAGGATAAACTTTGGGATTCTCTTGGGAATTAATTTGGGTCTTGTGAAATAATGACTTGAATGGTGAGTTTAAAGGTTAAAATAGCTAATATTTGTTTAAAAAGCCTAGATACAACGACCTCACTTAATGCCCCCGTTCAATTGGAATTTCCCAAAATGCCCTTAATTAGGTAGCCTAGTGCCATGTTTATAGAATGGCTCCACGAGTCATGGTCCTTACCACTGGCCATGGTCCTTGTTCTTGTGGCTAGGCCACCAAGTCTTAACCTCCAAAAATTGAAGACATCTTCACGGGTCTTCCACAAACCGTGGTCTTCACCACTGGCCGTGAAGTGGCTCGTGATGTTGTGCCATCTTGGGCAGCCTCAAGGGTAACTACAGTCTAAGCCACCACGGGCCACACCACGAGCCATGATCCTCACCACTGGTCGTGGTAGTGGTCGTGAAGGTGAGACAGTGCTTGAAGGAAGCTTGGGCAGCCTTGGCCCTTTCCCCTTCGGTTGAGATGCAGAGAAAGCAATATTTACCAAATCCAAATTTTGTTGTCAACACTCCAGAAAATGGAAGGCCTCCTATCTACATTCCTTTTCGAATTCAAACGCTGAACATGTCCTAAACTCACCCTCCAACCCTACTCAAAATTCCACTCCCATTTACTTAACTTCCCCCAATCCCCAGCACCCCACTTCTTCATATCCAGCGTCACCTCCTCTTCAAAATGCCTACCCTCATACCCTCTCTTTCTCTAATAACAATAATATAAGAAATTCTCAAACCTTTCCCATCCTATATTCCAAAATACCAACACTCAAGCGTTCCCCCAGATATACAAAGCCCCTGAAAACATCCAACACTTTTCCACCGCTCAATACTTGCTCCCAAATATTACTTTCCAAATACCAATCCACAACGACCCTTATTCTAATTGCTCATAACTAGATCATTATAAAGAGAAGGAAAAAGAGTGGAGGGCTAAGGAATAAGTGGAAAATAAAAATATGAAGGACGAGATGAAGAAAGCTATGAAAGAGTTGCATTATACTACAAAAGTCGTTGGATTGAATTATGAACATTTATGCAACCATCCAAATTTGGACCTTCCAGAACGTTTGAAGGTGCCTAAGTTCGATACTTTTTGAGGAAATAGGAATTATTTGGATCATGTGAGGGCTTATTATGACCAACTCGTAGGAGTTGGAAGGAACAAAGCCTTGTTAATGTAGCTCTTCAGCCGAAGTTTTATTTGATAAGCGTTGGAATGGTTAACCTCCAAAGAAATGAAGAAATAGTATCGCTTAAATGCTATAGCTAAGGATGTCGTCAAATGGTTCACCTATAATGTACAGATTGTTACAGACCAATAAGATTTTGAGATGATAAAACATAAATCAACCGAAAGTTACCATAAATATGCATATAGAGGAGGAAAGAATTTGCTAGGGTCCCATCCTCCTATTTCGAAAAAAGAAATTATTGAATTATTTGTACGTATTCATGAGCCTAAATATTACGATAGGATAATGATGCTCATTAGAGAAATATTTTCAGTGATAGTTAAGGTTGGTGAGACTATTGAGGATAGTCTAAAGATCGGGAAGATTTCCCGTGAAACTGCCTGAGTAGAATCTTCTAGCTTATTAAAGAAGAAGAAGAAGAGGGAAGATGTGTTTTCTATTTCCTACATGTCTGAGGGATGGAAAAATGCTAGGAGATCTTCACCTTACAGAGGACATCCCGAAACTCCGAAAAATTGATATATGATCTATTATACTCAATCTGGTTATCTGACTCCTCCCCTCTACCAAAGTACCCCTTACAGTTTCCAAACTCCCCCTCTAACCTATTAAATTCATCTACCTGTTTATAAAACTTTACCCCCACAACATAAAACTGTCCCCCCGACCTATTAAGCTTCATCCCTTAACTTTTCAAATATTAAAGCTCCTACCCTGTTTATAATACCCCACATCCATACTACAAAAACACTCAATTAAAATACCAAGCTCCTCACCCAAATTATCAAAATCATTCATAACCAAGGTTTCAAGCACCTCCCCGCTAAAATACTCCAAACTATTGCCAAGTACCTCCCCCTCAACAATACAATTATGATCCCCCTCATCCTCATTTCGAGAAGAAAACTGCAAGAAATTACACTACTCTCTTTGAAAGTTGGACAAAGTTGTTTGATCGATTGACTGTGGCAGGCATAATTCATCCGGTTGAACTGAATCTAGTTGACACGAGCTCCAAATTCTACAGAATTGATCGAAGGTGAGTTTATCAGACCAACAATGTGGGCCATAATACCGAGGGTTTTATTAATTTGAAGCATACAATCCAGGACTTTATCGACCAAAAAGAGGTTACTCTACAGACTGTTGCGCCCCGTGTCAATAGTAATCCTTTTCTAAACCATGAAGGTGTCACTATCAACATGATAGATACGAAAGACACTTTGTGAGAGACCAAGGCAATAGTTCTGCCCTGTCTTGATAGCATCGAGAATGTTCTGGCCTCATTGTACATAAAGGAAAAGAAGGATTTTTTTATTATGCCACCCGAGAAAGTTTTTGCTCTGGTTTCAAGGGAAATTCCTATTAAAGAGAGGTTTGTGATTGAAACTTCTACCAGTCAAGGAATGACCAAATGCGATAGCTGTTATACGCCAGAAGAATTAGCCCAGGGATAGCACAAGAAGGAAAAATAGAAAAGGCCAATCAGTGAAGTGGAGGCGGAAGAATTTTGGCAGAAAATGCAACGAAAAGACTATTCCATTGTGAAGCTTTTGGAGATGACCCCAACTCAAATATATGTGTGGGGCTTGTTGATGAGCTCACAACTGTATAGACAAGCCGTGATGAAAGCTTTGCACGACACTTATGCATTCGTGGGTACAAATAATGATAATCTGGGAGCTATGGTAAGCCAAGTCATTCGGCGGCATCACATCAAATTATATAATGAAGTTCTAACTTTTGAAGGTGCAATGCACAACAAAGCTCTACATGTCACTATCAAGTGTGGAGATAAGCATATCAACTTTTTCTTCATTAATGACAGATCTAGTTTTAATATTTTTCCACTATCCACTCTCAAACTATTAAATTTTGACTTGGGAAAGGTTCACTAGAACTAAGTCAACATAGATGCTATTGATGGAGAACAAAGAGACACACTCGGAGTAGTAAATTTGGGGATTCAAGTTTGCCTACAGAGTTCTTCGTTGAATTTTAGGTAATGGTAACAACACTAGTTACAACTTGCTATTGGGAAGACAATGGCTCCATATGGCCGGCGATATGCCTTCTATCCTTCCCAAACTGATGAGTTCATATTTAATGACCATGAATTTGTCATTTGTGGTGAAGGAAGTCATTTAAAATTGTATGCACCAAAATTGTTATAAGGTCGCCATATGTTCTAATTTTCTACCCAATGGAGCTACTGAATCCCACTGGTGATGATTTGGCTCCATAGTTCCCTATTTCTTTCGTTTATACGATAATATCCACTGTCATGCTTGGAATTGGTTTTGAACCAGGTTTTGCATTGGGGAAGTATTTTCAAGAAATCGTCGAGCCTATTTAGATTCCCGTTAGAGGGTCAAAGTTTTGTTTGGGATATGTTCCAATGGAAAATGATGATGTAAAAGTGATGTGCAAGAATGTTGATCGGGCTTTGGCAAGGCCAATACCTCACTTTTATCACTCGTTTCCTATGCAAGAGTATGTCAATGATGGCGATCTTGGGGAAGGAATCTTTGATCTTTTTGACAAAGTTGATGCAATCTTTGAGGAGGCGACTGAGACAGAAGGAATTCGTTATGCTAGACTAGAGGAACAAGTGCCAACTTTGACCTCCACACCACTCATGATTCCTCATCCGTCTTAATAGAAAAGCTGTTTTTTTATGTTTACTTGTAAAAATCGATGGTAGTCGAGAAGAGGCGTGAGACCCACCCTTTTATGAAGTTTTTACTTAATTGAGTTTTAATTTCCTCCTTGATATTTGAATAAGGAAAATTGGCCCTTGTTCATAGCAAAAGTCTATACTACATTAAATTTAAATGAAGGCCCATCTTATTGGTAAATTTGATTATTTACTTATCTGTTTAGATTTAACTTCTCAATTTTTTTTGTTTATTATTTCAGTAATAGTAATTTAAAATCTTCCAACATCATGTGATGTCACAAGCTAAATGAACAAAATGAGGTAGATATTGAAGAGTGCGAAGACTATCACGAAGAGACTGCAGTACCTGAATATGTTGCCGAAGATTTTAGACAATTTGAGAACCAACATAAGCCAAATATTGATAAAACTAAGACCGTGAATCTAGGTGATAAAGAATGTGTCAAAGAAGTGAGAATCAATGTCCATTTGACTGAAGCTGATAGAAGAGACCTTGTTCGTCTGCTCAAAGAATACATTGATCTATTTGCTTGTGCTTTTAATGACACGCCAGGATTAAGTGTGAACATTGTTTCTCACAACTTCCCAATCAATCTAGATTTCAGTCAAGTGAAATAGAAAACTCATAAGTTCAAGCCGGACATCAATTTTTGAATCAAGGAAGAGATTATCAAGAAAATTTAGTCCAAATTAGTGGAAGTAACACAATATTCGACTTGGCTGGAAAACATGCCTCCGGTTGCTAAGAAGGATGGAAAGATCATATTTTTTAATTGATTATAGAGATCTTAAAAAAAACTATCTCGAAGGATAATTTTTAACTACCAAATATTCATATTCTCATTGATAATTGTGCCAAGCATGAGATGCACTCATTTGTAGATTGTTATAGGGGTTATCACTAGATCCTGATGGATGAAGAAGATGTGCAACATCAAGATTTCATCACTCCTTGGGGAAAGTATCTTTACCCAATGATGCTCTTTGCCAGCAAGAACGTCAGTGCTACTTATACCAGGCCTTTAACAACCATGTTTCATGATATGATTCACAATGAAATTGAGGTATATGTGGATGATGTCATAATCAACTGTCATAAGAATTCATATTACTTGACTCATTTGAGAAAGTTCATCGATCACCTCCATCGATACAACTTGAAATTATATCCTGCTAAATGTGCTTTTGGAAAGAGAACTGGAAAGTTATTGGGATTCATAATCATTATTAGAAGGGGTATCAAGCTTGATCCTTCTGGCATCAAAACGAACCAAGAGTTACGTACCCTAAATACTTTGGAAGAGGTGATGAGCTTCTTGGGAAGGGTTAACTACATTATCCAGTTCATACCTCAATTCACTAGGGTTTGGGAGCCCATATTTATGTTGTTGACGATAGATGCACTGACCAAGTGTACTTGACAATGTCAAACTGCTTTTGATTCCATCAAGGTTTACTTATATAATCCACCGGTGTTGGTTCCTCCATGAAAAGGGAATGCTTTGTTACTGTGTCTATTGATTGAGGATAATGCATTTGGATGCCTGCTTGGTGAACATGATGAAACTAGGAAGAATGAGTGAGCGATATACTATTTGAGCAAGAATCACTCCATACCAGGCCCATTATACTCTTTTGGAGAAAACATGATATGCTTGTACTTGGATTTCTCAAAAGTTAAGACATTATTTTTCTTCATACACTACATACCTCCTTTCCAGGATGGACCCACTAAAGTATATTTTCTAGAAGGCAATTCCAATCGGGAAGTTGGCTAAATGGAAAATGTTGTTGAGTGAGTTTGATATCGTGTATGTGACTCAAACGGCGATAAAAGCACAAGACTTAGTTGATCATCTCGCTGAAATTCCAGTTATGAAGATATGAACCGCTCAAAAGTGACTTCCCTGATGAAGAAGTGGCACATGTTGGAGAAGTCATTTCTGAATCATACCCTGGTTTGATGGTGTTCTTTGACAAACAAACGAATCACCAAGTAAAAGGTATTGGAGGGGTCATAGTGTTACAATCCAGTCAACATTATCCTATGGTGCCTATACATAGATGCAATTGCACAAACAACATGGCTTAATACAAAGCTTGCATCCTTGGCTTAAACATTGCAATATATATGAACGTTCATGAGTTGATGGTAATTCGAGAATCAGATTTTTCAATTCACCAGGTTCAAGAAGAGTGGGTCGTAAAGAACCTAAAGATCACACCGCTTGTGCAGTATATACAACAATTGTGCAAAATATTCCATAAGATTGAATTTAGGCACACTCCAAGGATAAAAAATGAGTAGTCAAATAATCTTGCCACCAATATTTTAATGATCAAACATCAAGATACATGTTATATTGATTCTTTTGATATTGAGATGAAAGAATAACATGTTCATTGTTCACATGTTGAAGCGGAATCAGACTGGTTGCCTTGGTATTTTGACATAAACAAGTACTTAGAAACTTGAACTTATCCTGAGAATGCTACTTTAAATTTAAAGAAGGTGATACACCGTACGGTTAAGAATTTCTTTCCGAGCGGAGAAATACTTTATAGGAGAACTCCAGATTAAGGCCTTCTCAAATACATTGATGCTATTGAGGTTGCGAAGTTTCATTAATAGATACTTTCACGTCCCAGTGTACCCCTTATATGCAACATGACACATAGAACCCCGAAGGACTTCATGTAAGCAACTTAGCATATCACAACTTAAGATAATAGAAAAATACGGAAATTTAAAACAATTTTTATAACATCAAAGTTTCATAAAACGAAGCGGAAGCCTTTTACACTTTGTCAAAAACCATCTAAAACATGAATAGACTTTGGGACTCAGCCCATACAATACTTATAAACATATAATGGAAGTCATAAGTACATGGTGGTCAAGCCCTCGAATGCTATGAGGACTCACCAAAACTTTTCTTCTTGCTCTACTATGAACCTAGCCACGAGGATGGAAGTTAATATCGCCGGACATTACTTTTGATAAGAATGTAGGCAAAAGTATTAATTAGTACAAGGTTTAAGTAATTCACTACCCCTTAAAGTTGTCCGCACAATTCATTTAGATACCTTAACTATGACTATTACCTACTGAACACTTAAATTGTTCAAAAAATGCACCTATAAAACAAAAATGTTGATACGGCAAAAGAAGTGTTTTTCACTTACTATGGGCGTGTGAATTTTTTTTGAGTAATGTTTTATTTTTATTTTTTCCAAAAAAGCATACACTTTTTCTTCTTTAATTGACACTTGGCATTTCATTAAATTAAAATAATTTTTTAATATTTTTAAAAATAGTAATTCTTAATCCTTAAAAGAAAGAGCACCCCACCCCCTTCAGGTCATCTTCTTCACAAAATTTAGATTTTCAAAGATGACTAAACAATCTCCATTTTATTTGTTTTTTCTATTCTATTTATTTTTAATATTAAATTTTTAAAAAAAAAACTGAATCAACTAACTGAATTTACAAAAAATAAATAAAGAAAGTAGATTGTTAAACATCGTGATGAAAAGAGTTAGTTGACGTTACATCTCCATTTCCGGCAACCTTCGAGTAAATATCACCATTCAAATTAAATTGTAAACCCACTAAATTTATCAAAAACAGTAGCAAATAATTCGATAAAATTAATTTAGGTCCTCTTGATTTCTCCTTGCAATCGATTGAAAGTTGATTAACCATTGACAAACTTCCTTTTTTCATCACTCTTCTACCCACTCTTCGAATATCTTTCTCTATCACGTATTAGGAATGAAAAATACTTTTTTATAAATTTAATTTGGGTCCTCTCGATTTTTCTTAGCAATTGATTTCGGGATGAGTAACCATTGACAAACTTCTTCATCACTATTGTATTAGTCTCTTTGAATATCTTTCTCTCTCGCGTATTAGGAATAAATTTTTTTAAAAAAAAAACCTTGAATTTGCAAGTGCTTTGCAGTTAAGTTGGTTTTTGTTGTTTGAGAAAAAAAAATTGTTGGGAAGAAGTTGAAAAAGAAAGGGGGTTTGGTAGGGCGACATTCAGTAAAATGTGTTGTCATTTCATTTATTTATTTTATTAAAAAATAGTTATAAAATTTATTTGAAATAATTTTCATTCTTTTTAAGATAAAAAAAAATTCTATAGTTGTTGTGTCCAGTGCCACATGTCATTTTTTAAATAGCCATTTTTGCCACATCATAGCAAGTGCATCACACACACCTTACTTTTTTTAATGATTATCGGAAAAGTCAAATAGGAAAAGGTTTTGGATAGATAAAAGTGTTTAATAGATAGTAGTCCTAGTTGAGGTGTCTAAGTGAATTATGCGGACAACTTTAAGGGGCCACAAATGACTTAAGCCTTAGTACAAACATGTACTAAACATGATGGCTAGCATAAATCATCAACATAAGCATAATAGAGACATTAGTCAACATAAGACCTATACCAAAATCATAAGAGACAATAACATAACTCATAAGCATAAGAGACATCATCATAAGACATAAGCTATAAGCACAACATATAACAACATAGTCATAGGCATAATCAATGCATCTAGTTTAGCATAACATAAGAGAAACACTTCATAAGTCACCTCAAGGCAAGCTTGTGCAATGCATGGAGAATACCCATAATCCAACCCATGCTAAGGAAGTAACTTTAGGTCCTCATTAAAATTTATCACATTTTTTATCTCATCCTTAACTTATTTCTCATTGACAAGGGAACATTCCCCTTTAGTCATACATGTATTGGGAGGGACTTTCAAGCTACAGTCCAAACAAAGCATACATCATAAAAGTGAACCTCATATCAATAAAATACTTGCAATACTTCCTTGAAGTAACTCTTGTTTCATCATATACACGCTACTTACATTAGGTACTTGTCCCTCATATTAATACTAGTCATGGAAGAGTACCTCTTTACTAGTCCAAGACAAGTCATTAATCCTGAATGGTTACAATTTACCAATTCAAGGCTACAAATGAAAAACACTACCTTATGGTAGATCAAGCAACCATGGAAAGCACCTTACATATTCAAGTTCAAGCTATATCAAAGAAGGGTAATATTTCTCAATCCATGCTACCAATGATATGGTGTGGCCTCACCAATTCAAGCTACCATGCAAAGAACTCTAGGGTGCTTAGTTTAAGCTAACCATTGGAAGGGTACTATTGCTCAATCCAAGGCTATCCATGAGGACTCCTAACTCAAGCTACCAATATTGGTCTTGTTTGACCAAGTCAAACTATTCATGAAGGGGTATTTTATCACTATTTCAAGCTATCATTGTCGATATATGTTTAGATTCATTTAAGTTGAGCGAACCATTCAACCTAGAATCATTCTATGTAAGAATACCTTTCAAATCATGTTCATCATGTGTTCATGAGAATAACCTTTCAAGCAACACAAAATTTATATCAATTAAGATAGTTCTAAAGAAATGGATATTGTTACTAGAAACCCGGACTCAACTAGTGTAGAAGGTGTCCATCTCATATTTAATGTCATAATCATAGACATTTTACTCTAAAAGTGTTCATAAAGCATTTACATAGGTTCTATAAGAACTTGCATAATCTCATATATTTATAACATAAGTCATGTGGGTAAGCCTTCCACAACAACACAATATACAATCAACATTCATTATATAGCTTCCCTCTCAAAGTCTTACTAGTCTTAACTCATCATGTTAACTTTACACGAAGCCCTACTAGCTATAATTCAATCATATAAGCTTTATTTTAAATCCCTAAAAATAATCAATCATACCTTAGTCTCAAGGCAAATCCTAATCCCAAGCCTTACAATTCATAGCTTATCATGCATACCTGATCTTAGCCAATTCATGTCTATAAGTTTTACTCTTAAGCAATTCATGTCTATGAGATTCATTCTCAAGTATTCTAGTCATGCTTCATCATATAGCTCCCAATCTCTATCACAACACATCATGATTCATCATACATACATTAATAATCTTCAATTCACATCTATATGCACTAATCTCAAGCAATCTACTATACATATCATCAATGTTAGAAGATCATCTCTAAATCCTCAATTTCCCCTTTGAAGGCATAAAACTCACTTACTTTAATTTCATCTCTCTAGAAATGGTTTAGGCATGTAAACATGTAATTTAATCTTAAAAACATGATATACCCGCTCAATTGGATCAGCATACAACAATACCAACAATATATGGAGAAAGCTTAACTAGAATTGGGGGAAAGATGGGGCTTCATGGATGAAAGGGATCCATTTTATAATAAGCTATCATACCTTGATTACAAAGCCTACCATGCATGAAACAGTGAAGACTTTACTTGACCTAGTTCGACCCTCTTCTTCTTCTTCTTCACTTTATAGAGAGAAAATATTTGAGAGGATGAACTTTAGGATTCTTTTGGGGTTTTAGGGTTAAAACATCTTATATAGGTGTACTAAGACCATACAAAACGACCTCACCTTATTCCCACTTAAATTGTAATTTCCTACTTTACCCTTAATAAGGCAGCCTAGTGCCAGGCACCAAGGCCACCTGTACGAGTCGTCAAGGGCTTTTCGGCCAGTCATGGTGCCCGTGTTCCATTGACCAGTGGCTAAGCCACACAACCCTAAGCCCTCCAAACATCAAGGCAAGTCCATGACCACTCCCACGAGCCGTCTAGGCCTTCACGAGCTGTGAAGTAGCTCGTGTGGAGGACGCCAACTTGGGCAGCCTTGAGGGGCTCACTGCCTCACCACCACGGGTGGCACCACGAGCCGTGGTGGCCACCACAAGTCGTGAAGGCTCTCGTGGTCATGGGCAGTGCCATGGAAAGCTTGGGGAAGCCTTGGCTCTTGCCTTGGCCCTTGCCTATTTGCGTTGGCTCTTTCCCTCTAGAATTGACTTGTATCCCTCAAACTTTGCCTTAGATTGTCTGCTAGGCTACAAGGTGTTACAATATCTCACCCTTGGAGATATTTGTCCTCGAATGATGTTCTCAGAATCTCTTAAAGGAAATGACTCTTGACTAGTAACTCATCATGCATGAAACTCATCTAGATGCACACTACTAAGGAGGAAACAACAACATCAAACTCAAACATACTCAATGCATACTATAGAAGGTAGGAACTACGTATAGCAACCCATTATGCATAAAATCTCATAACTAATCATGTCCAAGGAGGAATTACCATATCCGATCTAAAAACATGCTCAACACACTTTCATGGAGCCTATATGAAATCTATACTCATGGCGTACATTCAAGGAGGAATCTCTCAACTCTAAGTTAAGACATGTTCATCAATTCATCTCATGAAGTCTAATGCAATTCATCAATGCAGTACATCATGAGGAAATCAAGCATACACACTAATATTTCTCTTTAAGCACAAGTATTCATGAACATGCATAACATAAGGAAATCATGGGGACATCTAGATCACACATGATTCCAAACGTAATACAACTAAGAGGAACTTATAAGCTCAAGCTAAAGGAGGAATATAAGGAAATATGATGAGGATATCGGGACATCTTATTGGCCCTTGGCCTCCCAAGTAGCACCCTCAACTAAAACCCTCACTAAAAGATCACTACTCAACATTTTCATGGGAAACACTTCCTTGTTCTTCTATTTCTTAACTTGCCGGTCTAAGATCCCAACCGGTACTTCTAAATTATATAAATTCTCATTAACTCGCCAACTCTTCTAAAGGATCTATGAATGTAGGATTTCCAACAGACTTCCTTATGATAGAGACATAGGAAACCAGATGCTCATATGCCAACTCCTTAGACAACTCTAGCTGATAGGAACCCCTACCCACACATCTTAAGATCTTATATGGGCCTACTAAATGGGGACTAAACTTCTCAAACTCACTACACCTCTCAAGGTAAGAATTTCAAGCAAACCCATATTATGAACATCAAGAATACTCAATGACCTTGCTACCTAAGAACATCATCTCCCCCTTGGGAGTAAACCTATACAGACTTTCTAAGCACCATTTCTTTCGACTCTAAGGTCGGATGATCTTAACAATAAGCGTTTAGATCAATCAAACAAGATGATTATAAACCATGGTTAATTACACTACTACCCTTTAGAGGAGTCTACTCATTCAACACCTCTAGGAATTACTAAAACACCCTATTTACCAAATCTATCAACATACCCTAAAACTCATCATGACTAAGTCAGGTTCTACCATACAATAAACATAAAAATAATGCAACCAATTCATCTCAAGGATATTATCTAAATCTAGCATATCAAGTCCTATCTATTCACATAGCCATATTTGCATCTCAACCAACATTTTCTCCCTCCTTCCTTGTAGCATGAGCATTTGGAGTAGTCATATGCAAAAGACCATCGGATAAGGAGTGGGAGAGAGACATAATAGAGTTAAAATATATGGCACGACTTAGAGAATGAAGTAGTGGTGTTTCCTAAGAATCTAATAGCTTCTCACTCATAAATGTGGCACGCTTTACACTTATCAACAAGACTCTACTAGACGTGGTTTTGAGACATCCTACAATCATTTTAAACCTCTTGCTCTGATTACCAAGTTTGTCACGACCCAGGGGTACCCTCTAGATGTAACATGGCACATAGAACACCGAAGGACTCCATGTAAGCCACTTAGCATATCACAACATAAGATAATAGAAAAATATGGAAATTTAAAATATTTTTCATAACATCGAAGTTTCATAAAACGAAGGGGAAGTCTTTTATAATTTGTCTCAAACCATCTAAAACAAGAATAGACTTTGGGATGCAGCCCATACAATACTTCTAGAAACTGACCTCAACTGATGGGAGATCTTCCATGAGACCTCTTCTCAAAACTCGGCCTCTACTTATGTGAGAAACTCAATCTCAATGTCAATATCCCACATAATTCTTATTAAGTCCTACTTAACTCATATTTCATGGAAGAATGTCCTTGAAAACTAATCCAAGATAGTTCATTAGGATAGCTCTTAGATCATGGGTGAGAAAACCCTTCACATCATGTGCACATGTAAGTATTAGATTCAATTAGGTCAGAAAGCCTTTCAATGTAAAATCTTCATTATGTGAGAAAACCTTTCACATCATGTTCATTATGAGTTCATGAGAATAACCTTTCAATCATCCCACAACAACAATATATTCATTAACACTGTACTTTCAAAGTGTACTCATAGCATTTACATAGATTTCATAACAACATGCATAATCTAATCAACTTTCCTTTCAAGGTTCATCTCCTACTATCAATCAACACATCTAGAACTTAAGCATTATACATGGATTTCATAATGACATGCATACCTTCATAATCTAGGTCATGTGGGTAAATCCTTCCACAACAATCCTATCTACCATTCATCAAACACATAAGATTCACTCTCAAGGCCTTAACATTTGTAGTTCATCTTATTAGCTTTACTCTCAAAGCCCTATCAATTAACATTCATAATTACAAGCCTTACTCTCAAAGCATTAATTCTTAAAATCATCACATATTCCTAGGTCTCAAAACATTCTAATCACATGCTTCATTCTTAAGCAATTTTAATCATATAACATCATATAGGTTCAATGTCAAGAATGACTAAATCATAATTCATCATGCATACTTGATCGTAATTAATTCATTTTTATGTGCTTTACTCTTAAGCAATTCATGTCCATGTGCTTCCATCACAAGCAAATCTATAATTCAATTCATCAATCCTAGAAGATCACATCTAAGCCCTCAATTTCCCCTTTCAAGGCATAAAAACACAACTATATATGAAATTCACCCTAGAATCATAAGTTAAGTATGAATACATGTATAATCAAACTAAAAACATGTAATTCCATCATAAAAAAATTCATAAACTATCATTAACAATCATAATCCACTATATTGGATCATAACCCATAACATTAGAAGAAACCCTAGTTTGACTTGGGGAATTCTTCTTCTAAATTGGGGAAAACAAGGGGACTTCATGGATTAAAGGAATCCATGAATGAATAAGCCATCATATCTTGATTACAAATCCTACCACGCTTGAAACAATGGAGACTAGACATGACCTAGCTTGCTTCTCTTCTTTTTGTTCTTCTTCACTTCCTAGAGAGAGAATATTTGAGAGAGAATTGGGTTTCTTTTGGGGGTCTTGAAATAATTATTCGGAATACTTAGTTTATGAGTTTAATGTCTTATATAGGTGGTCTAGATTAGGGTAAAAAGACAACACTTAATCCTAATTAAAACCAAAAAACCCCTAAGTACCCCTACACTTAAGCGCCCAACTGCCCTATTTTGTCCCATCCATGAGACCACGCTGACGGGTCTTGGGTGGACCCACAGAGCATGCTGGTCAACCATAGTTTGGGTCATGCAGGTTGGCAATAAGGGATTGGATCCACAGACCCCTACCACGAGGTGTGGACCCATCCATGGGGTGTGGGCCCTGCCCGTTGTCACTACCTTAGACAGAATATCATGATATCCACCCACGTTGCCCACCTACGGGGCATGGGTCCAACCACGTGGCATGGGTGGCCTCGTGGGTGATACTTGGAAACTCTAAAACATGTTAAACTTCCCTCTTAAGGCTACGGGGTATTACAATATCTCCCCCTTGGGATCATTTGTCCTCGAATGGCGTTCTAGGCACTTCATAATGTCACGACTCTATACTATCATCCATCATGCATGCAACACATCTAAATGCACACCACAAAAGAAGAATCGTCAACTTTAAGCTAAACATGCTCAATGCATCACAAGGAAGGTAGGAACTACATCTAACAACCCAAAATGCATGCAATTATAACAATTCTCATGTTCAAGGAGGAACTACCTCCTCCATTCTAAAACATACTCAACAAATTCTCATGGAGCCTGTATGCAATCTATACTCAAAGAATACATCTTAGAGGACTTCTCTCAACTCCAAGTTACGACATGTTCATCAATTCATCGGATGAAGTCTATAGGAAAATCAGCCATACTATCTCATTTTCTTTATAAAACACTAGCTCTTCATGAACATGTACAACATAAGGAAATCGTAAAAACATCTACAACACACATGACTTCATACAAAGGACAACCCTTGGGGGAACTCATCATCTCAGTGCTAAATGAGAAATACAAGGAAAAAGGATGAGGATATTGGGACATCTCATTGGCCCTCGGCCTCCTAAATAGCACCCTCAACTAAAACCCTCACTAAAAGAGCACCCCTTAACAGTTTCATGGAAGCAACCTCCTTATTCTCCTATTTCTTAACTCGTTGGTCTAAGATATCATATGGATTTACAAAATGTGGACTAAGCTTTCCCAACTTACTATACCTTTCAAAGGTGCGAAATTTATGTAAACCCAAATAATGAACATCAAGAACACTACACGACCTTGCTATCTAAGCACAACTTCCCCCAGGAGAAATCCTTGGCGGACTTTCTAAGCACCATCTCTTTCAATTCTAAGGTTGGAACAGGTCATAACTAAGCTTTTGCATCTATCACACAAGAGTATTCTAAGCCAAGGTGAATTACACTACTACCCCTTAGAGGAGTCTACTCACCAACACACCTAGGCATTACTTAAACACCCTATTAATCAAATCTATCAACATACCCCAAAACACATCAAGACTAAGTCGGTTTCTATAATAAATACACATAGCAATAATGCAGACCATTTGTACTAAGGACAACAACAAAGTCTTGCGTAGAAAGTCTATCAAGTAAAGAAATACAAGCAACACCGGAATATAAATAAGCATAAAACACATTCCAGGAGCAACATTTGGAGGACACTTTTGTTCATCTCTAGCTTGGAGAGAATAAAACCTATTTTAATTTGGACCATCCATACCCGAATCACTAGGAGCAACTTGCTTTCCCTCTCTCCCTTTTGCCTTGAGTACCAGGCAATATCTGATTTTATGACCACCCTTACAACAACCATAACAACTATCCATGCCGGCTAAGCATCTACCATAGTGCTTCCTTCCACAATTAGTGCAAGTAGGTTTAAGCAACAAAGATTTACTCTTACTCCCTCCTTGAGTTTTAGGGTTAGACACCACCACTTGGTTAGATCTTGAGTAAATCCTAGAAGGACCTTGTCCAGAGAACTTTTGTTGAAATCTAGGAGGACCATGTCCATTGGACCTTTCACGAGAATATTTATCATCACCAATCCTAAACATCTTATTCTCCCTAGACCTTTCTTCAAGTTTCTCTTCTTCAATCCGTTGAGCATAAATTATAAGACGAGCAATATACATGTCACCAATGAGCATAGCGGCACAACATTCTTTCACTAATAAATCAGACACTCCCGACACAAACTTACTTATCCCAAATCTAGAGTCGGCCACTAAAGATGGAACATACTTTGACAATTGGGTGCACCTCAAAGCATATTCCTTAACACTCATATTACATTTTATAAGGTTAATAAACTGATGTAACATTTCAACTACACCTCATCAAATTCTAGTTGTAAACGATCGTTAGTCAATATAAAACCCAACAAAGAGATGGGGTTGAACCCACAAAGAGCGGTACATGTTTAAATTCAATTAGGAAGTACAAACGTGATCTAATTAGCTATAGGAATAAAAATTATCAAAAATGACATGTAAACAAGTCCAAAAGGAGGTGAAAAAAATGTGAGATGAGGGGTTTGGGTTTGCAAATATCAGCTACAAGGAAATCAAACAATGGTGAAATAATAATATACGGAGGAGTTCTCCAGAGGTGATCGATTATAGGAAAATTTCTCTATATGGGCAATTGGAACTACTAATAAATATAAATATCAGTGGGTAGGCTAGATTATAAGTGAAATAGCTTTCTCTCGAACAACTATCCCGAATCAAGTGATTTCTTTCGAACATCAACAAGCATAACAATTAAGAACATCCCACACCTTAATTCATCTCCTCTCTCTCGCTAGATGGGTAGGATTGGGTTTAGGATTTACTTGCTCGAGCTGAACCCATATCAACCCAATACATACAAACCATTAATCAAAACCCTTGGTTCTGAAAACATTCTCTCGAGCAAGCTCCATAACAAAAAATTAGAACTGCATTTGCAACTATAATTCATAAATTAAAACTCAGCTAATGATTAAACCCACTTAAATTAAGCATTTAAATCAATAATTAACAATACCCATAAGAAAATTTAAGATACAATCAGATAATCACACCCCAAGAATTGGTGTTTTAGCCATACATCATAAAAATAGGGAAACTATTACCAAATACATTCGTCATGATCTGGGTAAATGCTCTCAGGTCTTTACAATGGTCCAAATTGAAGAAATTGAGAAACTCACTTGCAAAACCTCAAAATTGAGTCTCAAAAGCTTTAAAGTTTCCAATGGAACTCAAAACTCAAAAGAAAACTCTCATCAATGATAGCAAGATGCTCATTTTACAGTTCAAAATTCAATTTATAGTTGCCCAAAATATAGCCTGAAAGGCCATAAGGTGAGATAAGTCAGGCTCGCCGAGTGGTTCGACGATCCGCCCTTTGCTCTCTTCCATCGCCATTTTTCATTGGTTCTCAGAATCCCCAGGTCCTGTAACTTTGGGCGATCTATTTTGTTATCACGGAACCGACCGATGAATCGCTGACTTCCAATTCCTATCGCCGACTTGGTTTCTACCCTCAAGGCTGGCACACTAGAACTTTAGGTGGGCTGAAGAGCCACTCGGACATTCAACGAGTGGTCTTGGTGATCACCAGGATCGCCTTTCTTCACTTATTCAGCTTGTTATGCTCCTTTTTGCCTGTTAGTGTCCTAACCTTTATCCTTAGTTCACATACCTAAAAATCAAGGTCTGAACATCAGTTTAGAGCATAAATTAGGTATTTGAGGACAATAAAACTATCAAAACAAAGCCCTAAATGAGTCCAAGTCTTGGACTCATCAACACCCCATACTACAACTTTTGCTTGTCCTTAAGTAAAACTAAAGATCAGCAGTTCAATGAGGATGTCTCACATAGTGCTGCATAAGACTCAACATGAATGCACAAAAAAAACTCAAACTACACATACAATGCTTAATTGTGCAATCAAAGATTCAAATTGTGACTCACCATTGTCAAGGGTACTCAAGTTCATAATATTTTCTTCAAATGCAAGTTCAAGCTCAACAAAGGTACTCAAATGCCCTCACACAAAGATGATTCCACATGCACAAACAATTGTTTAACAATTTAAAGTTACAGAATCAAATACAACTCTCACACTAAAAAAGTCGAACATATGCATGACTCCACCCATAGGCTTGCCCTTACTTTTCAATCAAAATTCATTTTAGCTCTCTAAAGATCACAAAGGTCTTTTCTACGCTTGTAATGAGGTTGAGTGTAAAGGTATGGTCATTTAGGCTTAGTGGATTCTCTGTTCATGAAGTATGGACTGCAAATTATTCCTACTACTTTTCTTTCTTATTCACACATGCTTAAACTCCACCCCATTATTCAACTAGACATGAATGTGGGATACCCCATTTTTCATTATGTTCACACACTTTATTTTGGCATTTCTTACTATTTTTTCAGTCTTCTTCTTTTCTTTCTTCTTTTCTCTTTCTTTCTCTTCTTTCTCTCTTTGTTTACATGAAGGGGTTCCATCATTGTCAAAATAGTCCAACAAAGGGGGAATTTTATACATTTCCTGACTTTCATTCTTTTTCACCACACCCCCAACTTAGGATTTTGGCCTAAGTTGGCTATTCAAACATACCAATACTTCATGAAGGTTATAGGTGATGGGATAAAGAAGTTAAAATTGTTTAAGTTTCTACCAAAAAAGGGATAGGCTAAATGGGTGGCAAAACAAGATTCACACTTCTCACAAGGGTGGCCACAAAAGAGGTATATCGTCAAATTTGGCTCACTCTTCAAAATTCTTGCCTAAGATCATTTCAATTGTCACTTCACTTAATCAATCGGACCTACGAGGAAATTTCTAGGTGTCATAAAATGCAAAACTCAAGACCACCTCACCACACAAGTCATTGGTACCAATATCAAACAAGACTCCACACTTTCTAGCTAGCATGCAATGTTTATTACAAGAAACTCATTCGATAACCGGCTAGTCACAATAAGATTTTAAAAGTTCACATATTGCCTATGTAACTTAATTTACCTCATTGTAGCCGCACATTCATTTCGTTCAATTAAGAGCACTATTTAAGTCATCAGTATTGATAACAACCGACACTTGAATTTGCACAGGAACACCCACAAAAACACACACAAGAGGTGGCAAAATTTTAAAATTTGGTTCAAAACCATTTTAAATTCAAACAACGGGCCACAAGATAAAACATCTGCAAGATCATCATAAGATATATATAAAGAATTGGCTCAAAATTCACAAAAAATACAATAAAAGTAGAGCCATTATTCACAAAATATTCACAAGAGGTTGGTATGGAAATACCTCACCCCACCCAAAAAAAATAAGCAGTTGTCCTCAAATGCAACTAAAAATAGAATAGTTAATAAATCAACAGAGAGGGATGTAAAAAGTAATCCTTCCAGGCAAAGCCTGGGTGAAATCTACATCACAGTCACTCAATTTGTCAGTGAATGAGTGCCCGGTGTCTCATCAACCTTAGCTCCATTGGAGCTCACCATTGAGTATCCCTCAGGGTGATCTGAACAGCTGAATGGACCATGACTTCCTCTAAATCAGTTACGTACTCAGAAGTAGTATCCTCCTGAACACTGAGCTACTCCTCATCTATTTTGGCCTTTGACTCAACAGGAACAACATCAGCCCTAATTTCATCTCCGGTGGTAGACAGAAGCACCTCAGATGTATGTAGAAGATGTGGGTGTAACCTAGACGTCCCTCTTCACATCTCATGGAACTCCTGCTCGATGACATAACTCTATGATCGATACGGAAAATAGGAGGGACGTTTGGCATTTCTTGGCCCTAATGGCCATCTCTTCCTCAATGATCAACCCTAATTTTAGCCACTTCCTATCTATGATAGACCCAAGGCAGGACGCCTTTGGGTGGTGGATAATGGAATCATTCTGTGAAGGCATAATCGAGTTGTTGATGAATCCAAACCAATATTGAGTAGCTACATTAAGGTCTTTTTTCTCGATCGGTGCTCCAGCCTCAATCCACCTCGGGGTATTGTCAGAAATCAAAGAGGCTAATCAACCATTTAGGTTGTCCAGAGTTTTAATATAGATCATACTCTGGTACTCATGCACAAATCATGTAGCCCTCCCAAATACAACATTGATATCATCACAACTGCATCTAACTTTCCTCTCTCGAACCATCATGAAGTCCACCATCATAAAGGTACTAGCCCTATTCTTCTCCTGAGGCACCAGGTCACTGTAGGCAGCATAGAATTCCTGGACCCATGTAGGAATATAAGGGCCACGGGGCCTGGTGAAGACCTCAAATTTTTGGTACTTGAGGGTGTCGTACATGTCTGAATGCCTATCCACTACTCCATATGTGGACACTATCTTCTCCTTCAAGATGGTCCTCAATCCCTCGGCCTTTAACCGATTGAGTAACCGGGGAGTAGGATCCTTAACTGGTGGTACTAGAACCACTGTCTGTGCTGGAGGAGGCACTAGAGCTAAAGCTGGAGTAGTCGTCTCTGGAATCCTAAATTGGTCATGCGATCTTTGGAGCGAAGCTCATCCCTTCGGGCATGCAAAAAATTTTCATCCTCGGGCTTGGGGAATGAAGCCTAAGAAATATACGACACTCCCTCATTGGAGTTGGACTCCGGTGTCTTAGTGATGGGAATTTTGCCCTTACTTGGCCTTCTTTCAGAGGTTATTTCTTTCCCTTAGCCTTGGAAGCAACTACTTCCTTATTATTCACAATTCCACGTTCCCACTTTTGGGCCGGCATGTCACTATCATTCAAATAAGTTCTAGCCATATCCGTAAAACAACAAAAAAACAATTAGAAATATATCTGGAAAAGTTGTAGAAAGATGCGCCAAACAGTTCTACGAGTCGCCAAGTTGCTTCGGCAAGCCAGATCAGGCTCGCCAAAAGTACAAGCATAAAAATTTAAACATTCAAGACTGGTTGGCGATGATCAGGGTCACTTTGCGAATCGCTGACACAATTCAGTTAGCTATAAGTATCTCGCCGAAAGTTACAAATTTTAGGGATTAAAGGCGCAAAAGGGCAATCAAGAAGACCTTTTGGCGAGTCACCGAGTAAACTCAGTGAGCTCAGGCATCTCGCCGAAAGTTACAGAATGAACTCAACCAACAATTAAGGGTGATCTGAAGGGGACTTTGGTGAACCGTCGAACCACTCGACGAGTTGGACTTAGATCGCCAAATGGCCAAACGTGCCAGATTTCAACCCCAATCATGAAAATCCAGCCCACAGCCCACAAAAAATATCAAACACATACACCATCAAATTAACACTTTACCCATACTACCCATGCTCTCGGGGTACTAAGACTTCCCCCAAAATGGAAAAAATTGGACATTTGACGTCTTTTTCCCTTAAGAATGATGTCAAACGCTCCATCATTGGGCCAATTACGTCATTTAGCACAACTCAGGATTTCCTAGAGTTAACCCCACTAAACCCAATATACTAACACCGCAATCCAATAATTTAGATTCAATTTTACAAGCAATAACATGAGAATCGATTAATTTAAGGCAATTAGGCACTCATTTAAACAAATTAAGGGCTATCCAACACCTATACACAATTAAATCATTCTACCCAATAAGAATCCACAAAAAAAATACCTATTGCATTCGATTTCAACGACAAAATTAAAGTTAGAGGTTTGGAAAACCAACCATAATGTCGAATTTAAGAGTTGTATAGCTAGGCGGAAAAGTTCCATAATTTTGAGTAACGATTTCACAAAATGAGCGGGTACAAATAATAAAATAGGCAAGATCTAAAGTGGGGAGTGAGAGTACGGGATTTAAAATGGAAGAAGTTGAAGGATTTTAAAATTTTAAACCGTTTTTCCTTTAAAACCTTTAACACCCTGGAAACTACTATGCTTAACTAGAGCTTTACGTGAGAGTTCTAGAGATTAACGTGATGGTTAGAGTTTAGATATGACTTCTCGTACTTAGAATGAAGGGTTTCGGGGTTTAACGTCAAGGTACGACTCCCCAAGGACTAACCAAAGGTCCTTGAGGAGGACCCTAGCTAAGCTGCCCAAAATAGTGACCTACGGAAGGACCCACGCCCCATGGAGGGGGCATCCGTGGATTGCCAACAAGTTCCAATCAACAACCCACGCCCCACCAGTATGGGTCATGGGTGAGTCCACTCCCCGTAGGTGGGTGGTCCTGGATGGTGGCCTAGAGATGAGTTTAAGGAATAAATTAGAGGGTTCTTTAGGGTTTTCCTATTTTAAGTGGGATTAAGTAGGGTCGTTTTTACTTACTTTAGGTCACCTATATAAAGCTATTAGACCCCTAATTATGTCATCTTATATCATTATTTCTAAATCCCCAAATCAAACCCAATTCCCTCTCTCAAGAAGAAGCAGAAGAAGAAGAAGAAGCAGAAGAAGAAGAAGAAGAAGAAGAAGAAGAAGAAGAAGAAGAAGAAGAAGAAGAATAATAAGAAGAAGAAGAAGAAGAAGAAGAAGAAGAAGAAGAAGAAGACGAGGAAGAAGAAGAAGAAGAAAAAGGATGAAAAGAAGAAGAAGACGAGGAAGAAGAAGAAGAAGAAGAAGAAGAAGAAGAAGAAGAAAAAGGATGAAAAGAAGAAGAAGAAGAAGGGAAAAAAATCAAGCTAGGTCAAGTATCAATTTTTTCAAGATTGCTAGGCTTTGTAATCAATGTATGATGTCTTATTCATTCATGAACTCCTTTCTTCCATGAAGCCCCCATTATTCCCCCAATTGTGAAGATGAACCCCAATTCTAGTTAGAGTTTTTTTCTATATTTTGGGTATTATTGTATATTGATCCAATTAAGTGGATAATGCTTGTTTATGATGTAATTAAATGTTTTTAGTATAATTCTACATTTCTCCATGATTAACCTTGATTATAGGGTGAATTTGATGTAGTTGAGTTTTATGCCATGAAAGAGGAAATTGGGGACACAGATGTGATCTTCTAAGATTGATAAATTACCTTATGAATTACTTGAGATTAGAACACCTAAATAGGAATTTCTTAAAAGTAAAGCTTGTGGACAATAATTGATTAGATTAGAGCTTATTTGATCATGATTAGTACTGTTAAGATTGAGTTTATATGATGATATATTATTAAAATTTGTTAAGGATGAAACATGTGAGTGGAATACCTTGAGACATAGGTCTATGAGATGCTTGTGAGAAGTATTTCTTGAGAGTAAATCTTGTAGTCATAGATGATGAATCCTAGGGCTTTGAGAGTAAGGCTAATATGTTGAATTATGAATGATAAGGCTTTGAGAGTTAAGCTACTTGCATGATTGAATTATATATGGTATTGTTGTGAAAAGACTTTACTCACATGACCTATATTATGAGTATATGAGATTATGCATGTAATTAATTGATTGCTTAAATTATGATTATATCCATGTCTAATGTAGTGATTCTAGATGTGTTGATTGAATATGATAGTTGGTCCTTGAAAGGGCAATATATGATATTATACATGCTTTATGAATGTTATGTACATTCTTTAAGAACACTTTTGGAGAGTAAAGTGATTATTACTATTGTCACGACCCGAGAGTACCCCCTAGTCGTAACATGGCGTATTCGACCCCGAAGGGGTCTTATACAAGCCACATAGTCATTCATTGCATTCAATAATGAAAATAGTGCGGAATAAAAAATTTATTTACATCCACACATTCAAACTTCATTAAAACAACTTTAAAACACACAGCGGAAGTCTAAGTCTCACATGGCCATCTTAGACACAAAT